>JAJOOR010000884.1:0-17353 GCA_036250505.1 Solanum acaule | reverse complement strand
AATTAGATGCCAAGATTAGTATTAACTAGCATACGAGTTGCAATTTAAACATCACAAAAGTATAGCAAGAACGGTAAAGTAAAACATTATTAGCAAGAATGTATGAATCACATAAAATGAACAGATGGAGTAGTAGTAAAATGGGATAATGTACCGGGGACGGATCTGTTAAAGATCCGTCTTTGACCAACTTGAAACTTTCAAAAGCTCCGCCGGAGTTCGTCTTGTTCACTGGTTCGGAGCTGCTGTCCAGAAATGAGAGAGGGGAGAGGAGGCAGACGACGGGCGCCGTTGGAGCTGGTGGCTGCGTGGCTTCTTTCTGCTGTCCGGTGGCTTCACCGGTTGGAGCTGCTGCACATGCTCGCCTGGCTGCTGTTGGAGGAGCTGTGTCGTCTCGCCGGGCTGCTGGATTTTCACCGGCTGCTTGATGACGCTGCTGGTCGCTGGTCGGAGTGCTGCTGCTCGGAGAAAAGAGATTGGGCGAGGGAGATAGGAGATGTGCAGCGGATTTTTCAAGGAGAAGAGGAAGACGAGAGAGAGGAGGCTGCCACCGGACTGCGTGGAGGCCATCCTCGCCGGCGAAGTGGAGGCAGAGAGATGGAGGCGGCGGCTCACTTTGAGAGAGAGGAGAGAAAAAGAGTGAATAGATTTAGGGTTTGGAGTCTATTAGATGTAAAAATAGGAAAATGAGATGATCAAATCTGGACCATCGATTTAAATTTGAATGGATGCATGGGATTTAATCTTGGAATCTGAATTTGAAAAAAGAATAGGCTAAAATTGAAATCAACAAAGGCTATAATTGAAATGAGAATTATAATTGAAGTGGCTAGAATTTAAATGAATTAGAATAGAATGGGCTATAATTCAAATGATTTTGAGGAAAATTTAAGAAATGCTATTCAATTATAATACTACAAATATTATAATATTTTTTATATAATTAACATCACTTATATTTTAAAGCATTTGAATAAAATAATTACTTTGAGTTTTAATATCTTAATAATATTTATGATAATTTTATAAAGCACACATACTAAAATGTACAATTTTTAGACAAAATCAACTAAAATTTTAGAACTAAAAATATATTTAAAAAAGCGTATTTAATCGGATAGCATTTCCAAAATTGTTAAAGGTCGGTCAAAATTGGGTGTCAACACCACACAAACATATTGAAATAGAGGGCGTATAAATCAACTACACATTTCTAATGAGATTGTTCCCAAGCTGAATAA
Organism: Solanum acaule; assembly: GCA_036250505.1. Classification (NCBI taxonomy): domain Eukaryota; kingdom Viridiplantae; phylum Streptophyta; class Magnoliopsida; order Solanales; family Solanaceae; genus Solanum; species Solanum acaule. Next base: position 16,112 of record JAJOOR010000884.1, on the reverse strand, counting down.
CTTTGTTAGGAACTGAAATTCCTAGGTTTGGGATATTTATAGGTTGGGCACGTTAGGGACACCTTTTCCTACACTTTGGTGCAGATATTTCTTCATGCTTTAGCACGAACTTGCTCCATAACCCTTGTGTGAGTCTCACAAACCTCAAGACAACCTTAAGCACTCTAATAGAATAAAATTGTCCCAAATAAACGTCCAAATTTACGAGTTTGTCAAATGAGCTCTTACTTATCTAATCTATTTTATTGAAAGGAATAAATGAATACAAGCTGAACAAGCCTGACCTATCTAGTACAAAAAGATTCCTTCTGCACGGAGCAAGAGTTTATTACTCTACTGAGCAAAAGAAAGATGAAAAAGCCTATACCTCCCTTCTTTAGAATATGCTTTATAAATCTTTTCGGCACTTCCTCTTTTAATTATTCTCTACTTACACTAAACAAATACTTGGAAAATCTTCCTAGTTTGAGCAAGTTTTCTTCTGAAAGGGGTTAAATAGTTTAAGGAGTAGAGTCAATCATTTTGCGAAATAATGAGAGATCATTGGCAATATTGGGGAGTCTTTAGTAGCTGAGTTGAATGATTATTTGAACTTTCACTTTGTTGGTGATGAGTTGATTCCCCACCTTGCAATCCCTCCCCTAACCCCCAATTAAAAAATAAAAATCAAAATAATTGCTTGCAATATTTTGTTTAAGGTTTTAAAACTAAAAAAAAACATACGTTCAATTTTTTTGCTATAAAATTGGTCATAGGGTTCTTTAAAATAATCATATTTTTGGGTAATAATATTGTGTCTAGGGTTTTAAAACAAATTTAGAAATGTCAACTTTAGCCGCCTGCAACCTTCAATAAGAGCCTTACCAATGATACAATAAACTTCAGTCGCCTTCAACAATGAACAAGAAGATGAATTATTCTGCCGGAAAAAAATTATCGATTCCTCAAGAAATAATATTTCTACTCTAAGACCTCATTTGTTTGCACTTAATGGTGATTTGAATGATTCGGACATTAGGCCATTAGTTGTTTTTTTTATTTTAAAATTTCTTAATGGGTATGAAAAGGTCTAAATGAATCAGATATGTAACAGATTCTTATTCTCATTCAGACTCTTTTAAAGACACTTTTATGTCCAGAAAATAAAATTGTACTCCAAATTTTTTTCTTCAGAATAAAATAAACTTCAAGTCTCTTTCAGTCTCCAACTTTATTATTGTCACAACCCAAAAATGGACGTGATGGCACTGGTTTTATCCCACCAAGACAAGTCAACCTAAAACTCAACCATGACAATACAATGCGGAAATTTTTATAATCAACTCAAAAGTACCCCAAAAATCTGGTTGTCACGTGTACAAGCCTCTAATGTGTTATAACAAAGTTGAAAGAAATACATGTATCAAATGACATTGTTTCTAGAATAGAACAAGATCATAATTAAGGAGAAAGAAGGTCCGCTGAAATGACAAACAGCTACCTCACAAACCTCCACAAGAAGCCTCAGACAAGGAGAAGAGAAAATATCACAAAGGTCCGGGCTAGTAACCTACAAAAAAATGTAGTAGCAAGGGGTGAGTATCAAACCACACGGTACTCAGCAAGTAAACCTCTAAACACAAGTTAAGGGGATAGAATACGGGTACTCCTTACACCCCAACCGAACCTCCACAACTACAACCTGCATAAAATTAGCACAACCTAACAGTTCACAATTTACAAGCACATATCTCAACAACAACATTCTAACAATCACATATACTCAACAACAAGCTCAATATTCATCAATTACAACCTCCACAACTACAACCCGCTCTAAATTAGCCCAACCTAACAGTTTATAATTCGCATAGCACACAACTCAACAACAACACTATAACAATTACATATCCTCAACAACAAGCTCAATATTCATCAATCAAGTTCCACAGAAGGCACTTACAAGAACAACAAAACACAATATCAAGTTTACTAATGATAAATATGTGCAATGCAATGTCAAGTATAGTGATGCATGTCTGACCTAGTGATACACACCCGCTGTCTCTCAGTCGTGACCCATGGGGGACATATCTGTCCATGCATCCATCGTGGCGCGCGATACGACCCTCGATAATAGTAACCATCGCGGCATGCGATACGTCCCTCGAAATATAGTATCCATCGCGGCGCGCGATACGTCCCTCGAAATGGTACATCCTCTTTAATTTCTTATTCTTTCTCAATTCACATAACACTTGTCACAACCATGTCTCAGAACAATGCAAACGACATGTTCACACAAATAATTAAGAGATGACCATTTTCATAACATTTCACAGTTCACAACAACACAATCATGATATAATATCAACAATGATTCAACAAGCCTTTAAAACCATTCTCAACACATCACACACAAACAATTAATCACATTGCCTTTTATTACCCCTTTTCATCATTTGAATTAATCAATGTGGACCAGTTAATCCATCACCAAGTCTCGTTACCCCCAAGCACATATTACAAGGAAATACACAAATTTCATACACTTAACAAGGGTTTAGAAATCCACTTGCCTCAAATAGTCGAACAATCACTCCGAAACTTGAGCCTTCCTCTTTCGTTAGGCTTCCAAATCAATGCAATCTATTCAAATAATCATTCACAATAAATTTTCAAAACTAACAACAACCATATTACTATAGGTCTAGCCTAGACCCAAAAACATACACCAACCTAAAATCAAGTTCCTAAATTTTGATGCCAATTATCATGTCAACCCTCATATTTCCAAATTTCAAGTCTAGGGTTAAGTTTCCATTCTCCAATACCATAAATCTAATGATATTACCTAATATTTAATTACATGTCTCAATCTATCAAAACTTGATCTTTTATACAACACTAGTTATTGTCGTTTGTGCATGGAGTGGCCATTCTGGCTGGCATTATCTCACTACTTATATCAACAACTTACTTTATTTTATTTCATGAAGAACAAGGGTGATTTTTTGCAGACAAGAAGACATGTTAACCTATGGCTTGATGATAAATTATTTAATTCATTCTTTTTAAGCAATAATTCAAGATTCATTCAACTAATCACAACTTCACAACCAATATTACAAATTTATCTAAAACTTCAAGTCTACCAGTGAATAATACTTACGCTCCAACCCTTTTTCACTTCCAATTTTCTTTACACTCGCCTACAATATCACTAATCAGTGATAATTTCCATGCCTACCATCACAAGTTGAATAATTTCCTCACAATTGCAACAACAATTTGTCCCCCAAATTCGAAACTCACGTGAAGCAATATTAAGAGAAGGAAGCAATAGATTATAAAACCAATATAAAACTCCTTACCCTCCAAGTGACAACACATTCATTATTTCATGAAGCTACAATTCATTACGTAATTAGAGAGTTCAAAATTGAAGCTCCTACCTGAATGTCGTCTCTTCCGTGTGAAGCTGCCGCAGGTAAGTTCTCGCCCAAAACACTTTTAAGCTCTAATTTATTATTATATATAAACTAGGTTTCAAAAGGTATTACATAATTTATGGACTGGACCCATTAATCACCAATTAAATAAAAATTTAGCTAATTCAAAATTTACGAGAATAGTCAAAATAGTTCTAGTACTCAAAATGACCTAACGGGTCGTTACATTATCCACCGCTAAAAACCATGTTCGTCCTCGAACATAAGGAAGAAGAAGGAAGAATAAGTGACGTTACTAAAAGCTTGATTTATAAAAATAAGATCTTTAGACATCATGTACTCATCAAGGGAGAATCAAACCTATCTAACCCAAAGAAGGAAATGGTTAAGTAAACACCCAACAAGCGATACACTTCAAAATGCGAAACCTTTAACAACACTCTTTAGACAATTGTAACTCTTCATAGTAGCTCTTATATAAGTTCTCATAAACACGGTTATGCATGTAGAACTACTGGTATACTTGAACTATCCCAAACAATATCAAATCTATCATAACTGAAATGACCAACTTTGTCCAAGGATGCCACCCTACCAGGAGGACAATCGCAAGATCAGTACACCTGATCCACCACCAGGGATTCACCTATAGATGTGGAAACACGCGTAGCATAAGCAGTGAATCATACTTCAAATAATGTCCAGTACGAAGAAGGTGGTCACATAAGAATATACGAAAGCAAGGTCGAATAACACAAGATACTCTTTCCATAGTGCCCATATAAATAAAATTCCATTCATCTGAATCCATCTCTCAATTTTTAGTCACCCACAATAAACCAGTTTGATCTCCATCACAATATTACAAATACTCAATTCATCAAACCCCACATACTTCTCACAGTACTTCATTGAAGCTAACACTCTTAATACTACCAAACATCATAACTACACCAGCCATTTACCTTACTCTCAAACTGTCATTAGTATCAAAGTCTTCTTAGCAAACATATTGTCGTCTCCAAAAATCTCAAACTATGACTCTCTCTCTTTTCATGTAGTCATTTCATGACAGATGCAGGTCTCACGCAATGCTAATAGTACAAATTTGAAATCTTAGTGTACTTCCCATCGAGCTCAAACTGTTGAATCACGTCAAATATCAATTATACAAAAACTTTTACCAACCAAGTTTCAACTACCATTCAAACCATCATATACCTCATGTAAAAACTTAGAGAAATTCTTAGTCACCCCAATAATTCTATATACTATGAGCACATAACCTCTATTTACTATCAAGTATCTATGTAACACATGACATCAGTCTGTATAGTCCCATTTAAAGAGTAGTTTCAATCCCCTCAAAATGCTCAATAATCGTGTATAACTGCAGATCCATATTTGTTGTGCATCCATAAGTCATCTACCATAATCTGAACTATTTATCCCCACATAACAACACACAATCTTACACGCATCACTATTTTTCACCCTAATCAAAACCCAATCTTCATAAAAGTTGCTGATAGATCCCTAATAAGTCTATGCCGAACCATATCACATCTCATAGTCATATCTGAACTCAAAGGCAAAAAGTCATACAACCTTTAACTCCGAACCTAGGGTCTGTACGTGGTGCCTTATTCATGCACCTTTCTTAGATTTTTCCTATGACATAAATTTCTGATACCTTGAACCCTTCAATATACCAAACTCTTGTTTCTTTCGCTAACTAACTTACAATTCTTGTCATTTGACCAACACCCCATGAAATTTACATCATCTTCTAAACCAAAACTTCAAGTAAAACCCTCTTTTATGTCCTTTAACAATCAAAAGTAATCAATTTTACGCCTCAAATTATGCACAAGTCCTTCCAAATGCTCAAACCCGATGCGATCGATCAATTCTTACCTTGACAAACCACAATACCACGAACATAGGCTTGCAATGAAAAACTTGAATTCTGATTCCAATTGTGCCAACTATCAAACTCAAAAACACAAAGCACTTATTACCACACTCAAATCGAATGCCTATAGACTATTTTCCCAAATCTTATCCAATCGTTTTAACCAATCTGTTTAACCCATGACACTATTACCGTGCCTAGAGAAAAACGGATGAAACCACGTGTCTCTGAACCCAATTCTCAACCCCTCTAAAGAAACATCATTGGCCATTACAATTAGAGTAAATATCATTGCTCTCTCCTCCTATAACTTTCTATGAAACAACGTTACTCACCAAATAGTAGCAAACCACAACTTTAGGTACTCATTAGTCTTCCTTACCATACAAAAAAATGTTTAACCAACAGTCCTTATTATATAGTTGCATGTCAATCACAATCCATCAGGAAATCTTATTACCATCATCCTTAGTTAGCTCTTGTCATCACCACGAAGTCAACCTTTCATCAATATGGCACCTTAAACCTAGTTATACCAATCAAATTCAAAGGTCTAACCCACTTTTATATGCACTTTTTACTAAAATTTACAATTACCTTCACACAAGTAAACTCTTTGAGACTTCCTTTACTCATAAACTTTTCATTCTGGTATCTATCCATTCCCTTGGACCTTAAGATGAAATCACAGGTCCTCATTTAGAATCCTCAAGATATACTTCACAACCTAAACACATCAATACTGTACCAAAGATCGACCACTAAAAGCTTCCTTATAAATAATGCTTAACCCATTCCTCTGTAGTAACAAGCTAGTTGGTTTATCAAATATGGATGCAACATCAAATCTTATTAATTATATGAGCATGTGATACAACTGATAACTCTTTAAGTAGTTAGTATTCGCACTTGACAATCGACGTATCCGTTTTCATGTACCACTAGCACCACATCGTGAGAGTTCGTTAGATCCACCACTAGAACATATCATACCTACTGAGAAGATTGTACCCAAATAGCCCACTCATTTCCATCCATTGAATAACTACAATACACTACCAAATTTGTCTGGTCTCTTATCCAAAGCGATATCCATTTCTTCATATATCAGGTCGATAGTTGAAATAACACACTTTATCATGGATGGGGTCCGCCATAGTGGGCCAAGCATGATTTAAGTTAGAATTAAATCCTAAAGACGTTATTTTTCTGCAAGTTTCATTCTTGAGAGCTAAGAGACAACCCCAGGTGATTTCTTCATAGTTTTCCACAAAATTTGGTGCTAAAGGTAAGGAATTTATACCCCTAATCCATTTTTCGATACGTAGAAATTAGATTCTGGGTTATTTATTATTGGGGGAGGGCGGAAAGGGAAGATTCAAGTGCCTTAGGGGATTCAAGCTTGGATTCGAAGTAGGTGATGGTTTGATTTCATGTTTTAGTGATGTATGTGGGTATTTTCTTCATTGTAATGCATGTGTGTATGTGAATGTAGCACTATTAATCAAACCTAATGTAAATGAGTATGAATGAAAGATTGTATGCCATGAATCAACACTTGATTGTATGATTTTGAAAATGTACCTTGTGATTGTGATTGTGGTATGATGAATGGACCGGGTATCACGTTCCGACTCACTAACTAGGATCGGGTGCCACGTTTCGGCACATATATTGGATCGGGTGCCACGTTCTGGTGCATATATTGGATCGAGTGTCACGTCTGGCACACTAATTCGGATCAGGTACAAGGTTCTGGTACACTAACAGTTTGAGTATGGATTCCATGAGAGGATCATTGAATTGGGTTCCATGTGAGGACCATTGAATTGTTATATCTACTTTTATTGAGAATGTGGAATTGTACAGTGCTCATGAAATGATAACCAATGTGTATATATATTCTGAACATGTCATCTTTACTACGTTGTAACTGCTTGTATATGTTGTGCTTACTGGAATAGCCGCGTGATCCTACCAGTACACTGTGGTTATGTACTGATACTGCAATATCTCGTTCTTTGTTGAGTATAAGGAATCTTCAGGCGGCTACTGACATACCTCATCTAGGAGATCAGTGATCAATCAAATACAAGGGTGAGCTAGTTCTTCCAGGCTGCCATGAGTTCTGTATGTTTTAGTCTACTCTTTACGGACTCAAACTTTCTAGTAAGATATTCATATGTTTAATTGGGTTGTACCCATTTCCTTTAGACTTGTTAAACCTTCGAGTTTTGGTACATTAACTTTCAGGTTCTAGGGAATAGTTCCGCAATGTTTTAGTAATGATTGTTAGACTTTTGGAGGTCATGGGAATTCTATTTGATTCTTGCAATGTTTTATTAATGATTGTAGTTCTTGGGTTAGCTAATTAGTATTAATTGTTCTCCTACCGGAGGGTTAGTGTGGGTGCCAGACGATCTGGGTCATCACAAAGTTGGTATCAAATCCCTAGGTTCGTTGATCTTGGTGTACCAAGCCGATTCTAGTAGAGTCTCGTGGAATGGTACAGAGATTTCTTTACTTTTCTTCGAAAGGCTATAGGACTTTAGGAAATCTCTCTGTTTTTTCTTATCTCCTTTCGTGCTATAACTTGATTCCAATTGGTATCTGGCAATCCAAATAGGTATCTAATTTCCATTACTGTTCTGTCCGTTGATGGTTAACACTCGCTTCAACGGTATCAGTCCCATAGCTCCCATCAATAAGCCCACTGAGGAGTCCGCAGCAAGAGGTTGCGATCGAGGTAGGAGTAGAGAAAGATTAAGGGGTAGAGGCCGAGGAAAGGTAGCACCCGCCAGGGGTGGAGCTCCGGTTGAGAATGCTCTCAGAAATGAGATCCCTCCTGCGCATCATGAAAAGATAGAGGAGAATATGGAGGTTGAGAATTAGGAGGATGTTGGACAAGAGGAAGAGGTACATGATGAGACTACATGTATCTCTCCCTTAGACCTAGTGTTAGCTCAACATAATATGTCTTACTTGAAAGGATTGGATGGTCTTGGAGTTCTTCCCACAGCTCAAGCAACTCAAACTCCAGTCAATCCCCCTATTGCTATCACTGTCCCCAAGATAGGTGGAACTGTAGGTATTGAAGCTTTCTTCCATCCTTTGTTGGGTCTGGTTATGACTGGTAATGAACACGAAATGTTGACCAAGTTTCTAAAATTGAAGCCTCCGATATTCCATGGTTCTGAGAGTGAGAACACCTATGAGTTCATCCTAGATTGTTATGAGAGGCTGCATAAGTTGGGTATTATCCATCAGCATGGAGTAGAGTTTGTGACTTTTTAGCTTCAAGGTAAGGCTAAGCAGTGATGGAGAGCTTATGTGGAATGCAGATCCTCAGCTTTACCTCCACTCACTTGGACCCAGTTTCATACTCTGTTCTTGGAGAAGTATGTACCTCGAACTTTGAGAGATCGCAAGAAGGATGAGTTCATGGATTTGTAACAGGGTGGTATGACTATAGCTACTTATGAGGCTAAGTTCCATGGCTTGTCTAGATATGCTACATAGTTGGTAACTACTGAGGAAGAGAGGATTCGTCTGTTTGTCAAAGGATTGAACCTCGAACTTCAAGTATTGTATGTTTACATGACTTCTATAGGAAAAAGCTTCAATGAGGTGACCGACTTTGTGAAGAAGGTAGTAGGAGTTAGACGTGATGGGAAGGCTAAGACATTGGCTAAGAAACCTAAGAGCACAATCAACTTCCAGGGTGCCTATTCCAGAGGTTTAGGGAGGCCGACACTTGTAACCGGACCAATTCAGTCAGCTATCCCTGCATCCATAGGGAACTACTCGGGAACTTCACCTCAGAATTTGATTCATGATAGACAGAGGGTCGCATCTTCGGTGGGTAGCAGGCTTTGATCGCACTTGTTATAATTGTGGAGAACCTGGGTATATGATGAGATATTGTCCCCACCGATGCATGTTGGATCCCGTGCAGCAGGAGACTAGAGCAGTGGTATCCGCACGTAATGGTAATAATGGTCGAGGACATCCACAAGGTGGGTGAGGAGGAAATTAGCGAGGCTGTAAAGGCCGGGTAAATGGTAACGCATGCAGAGGTACTGGCGCAACTAGGAAGGGAAGTCGCCCGTCAAGATGACTGGGCTAAGTGTTATGCCATTCCAGGCAAGAGCGAGGCAGAGTCTTCTGATGCAGTGATCACATGTACTTTTCTTGTTTGTGACCGTATGTCTAATGTGTTATTTGATCCGGGTTCTACTTATTCTTATATGTCCGTTCAGTTTGCCTTGGGATTTGATATGATATGTGATGTACTTGATGCCCCCATCTATGTTTCTACCCCAGTTGGAGAGTCTGTCATAGTCACCCATGTCTATCGTGCTTGTTCTATCTTGTTTATGGGTTTTCAAACTTGGGCTGATTTGGTGATTTTGGATATGACTACCTTTGATATAATCTTAGGCATGACTTGGTTGTCTCCCTATTATGTTGTGCTTAATTGTAATACTAAGTATGTGACTCTAGAAATTCTAGGTACGGAAAAGTTAAAGTGGGAAGGGGTGTACAAGCCTAAGCCAGCTAAGATCATATCCTCCATTCGGGCTAGAAAACTGGTGGGGCAGGGTTGTTTGGCATATTTGGCTCAAATTTTGGATGTTGAGGTTTAGTCACCTTCTATTGAGTCTATTCATGTGGTGTTAGAATTTAGAGAAGTGTTCCCTACTGATTTGCCTGGTATGCCACCGGATAGAGTTAGATTTCTACATTGATTTGGAACCTGGAACCCGCCCCATTTCCATCCCTCCGTATCGCATGGCCCCGGTACAATTGAGAGAGCTTAAGGCTCAAATCCAAGAACATCTTGATAAAGGTTTTATCCTTCCTAGTTCTTCCCCGTGAGGTGCTCTTTTCTTCTTTGTTAAGAAAAAGAATGGAAGTATGAGGATGTTCATAGATTACCGACAATTGAATAGGATCACCATTCGAAATAAGTACCCATTTCCTTGGATAGATGATTTTTTTGACTAGTTGCAAGGTGCGTCAGTTTTCTCTAAAATTGATCTAAGGTCTAGTTACCATCATTTAAAGATTAGGCCTGAGGATGTACCCAAGATGACATTTAGGACCCGCTATGTGCACTATGAGTTTTTAGTGATGTCATTTGGGTTGACAAATGCACCTGCAACTTTCACAAGTTTGATGAATGGTGTATTCAAACCATATCTGGATTTTTTTTTTATAGTTTTATTGATGATATTCTACTTTATTCAAAGAGTAAGGAAGAGCATGCCGACCATCTTCGTATTGTTCTGGTGTTCTTGGGAAACAAAAGTTTTAGGCAAAATTTTCTAACTGTGAATTTTGGTTAAATTCAATTGCCTTTTTGGGGCGTGTAGTTTCAAGGGAAGGGTTAATGGTAGATCCCCAAAAGATTGAAGCGGTTAAGAATTGGGTTCGGCCTAGCTCTGTGACTAAAGTTAGAAGTTTTGTGGGGCTCGCTAGCTACTATCATCAATTTGTGAAGAACTTTGCTTCTATTGCCACACATCTGACAAGGTTGACCAAAAAGGAGATACCTTTTGAATGGACTAAAAAATGTGAGGAGAGTTTTCAAAAGCTCAAGACTCTTTTGACCATAACACATATTCTAGCGCTACCGGTGGAAGGTAAAGATTTTATTGTTTATTGTGATGCTTCAAATTCAGGTTTGGGTGCTTTGTTAATGAAGGATAAGAATGTTATAGTTTATGCATCACGGCAGTTAAAGGTGCATGAGAGGAATTACCCAACACATTATTTAGAGTTGACAGCGGTAGTGTTTGCCCTTAAGATCTGGCGGCATTACCTCTATGGTGTCAAGTGTGAGGTGTTTACTGATCACCATAATCTTCGACATGTTTTCACTCAAAAGGATCTGAATTTAAGACAACAAAGATGGATGTAGTTACTCAAGGATTATGATGTGACCATCCAATATCATCCGGGTAAATCTAACGTAGTGGCAGACGCACTAAGTCGGAAGGCGGTGAGTATGGGTAGTCTACCTTGCTTGAGTGTATTCAAGCGACCTTTGGCGAAGGAAATTCAAACCTTGGAGTGTAAGTTCATGCAGTTGGGCATCTCAGAGAAAGGTGGGGTGTTAGCTAGCATTGAAGTAAGGGCCACATTCATTGAGGAAATCAAGGCCAAATAGTTTGAGGATGACAATTTGAATGAGCTTAGAAAGACGACAACATCTGGCAAGGCACAAGAAACCACTCTTGATGCGAGGGGTGTGCTCAGCTTTAAAGGAAGGATTTGTGTTCCTAGAGTGTGAAACTTGATTCATAATTTATTGGAAGAATCCTATAGTTCGCGATATTTTATTCATCAGGGTGTGACCAAGATGTACTGAGACTTGAAGCGACTATTTTAATGGTTGGGAGTGAAGAAATATATAGCACAGTTTTTGGCTAACTATCAAAATTGACAACAACTGAAATATGAGCACCAAAGGCCGGCAGGTTTGCTTCAGAGAATGCCAATTCCGGAATGGGAGTGGGAAAAAATTGATATAGATTTTTTGGTTGGTCTTCCCAAAACTTTGGGAAAGTTTGATTCTATTTGGGTAGTGGTTGACAAATTGACGAAGTCATCCTATTTTATTCTAGTCAGAATAGATTATAATGCATAGTAATTCGCAGAGGTTTATGTTAAAGAGATAGTGAGGTTACACAGGGTGCCCCTTTCTATCATTTCAGACCGTGGTACACAGTTCACATCCAAGTTTTGGAGGAAATTACATGATGAATTGGGCACACAACTTACTTTTAGTACAACTTTCCATCCACAGACGGACGGACAGTCAGAGAGGACAATCCAAGTGTTAAAGAACATATTGAGGGCATGTGTGATTGACCCTGGAGGACATTGGGATAAATTCCTACCTTTGTGTTAGTTCTCCTATAATAATAGTTATCACTCAAGCATTTGAGGCACTCTATGGGAGGAGATGTAGATCACCCATATGATGGTTTGGGGCTGGAGATGTGAAAACTTTGGAGATTAATTTTGTGAAGGATCCTCAGGATAAGGTAAGAACCATCGAAGCTAAACTTTTAGCAGCCCAGAGTAGACAAAAAAGGTGTGCAAACCATAAGGTAAGAGAAATGGCATTTCAGACTTGTGAGAAAGTTCTTCTTAAAGTATCACCCATTAAAGGGGTGATAAGATTTGGGAAGAAGGGCAAGCTTAGTCCTCAATACATTGGTCCATTTAAGATTCTTGACTATGTTGGGCCAATGGCATAAAGATTAGCTTTACCACCTAGCCTATCGGGAGTTCATTCGATATTTCATGTGTCCATGTTGAAAGGATATCATGGTGACGGGGATTACATTATAAAATGAGACTAAGTGTTGTTAGACAAAAACCTCCAGTATGAGAAGTAACTGATTGCAATTCTTGATCGTGATATTTGGAAGCTGAGGAACAAAGAGATTAAGTCTATGAAAGTTCAATGGAAGCATCGTCTAGTTGATGAAACTACTTGGGAAACCGAAAAGGTCATGCGAGACAAGTATCCCCAGTTGTTCGATGATTCAAGTACTCCTCCCCTCTTACTTTGGCCTGTTTTTCCTAAATTTTCACTCGGGGACGAGTGATGGGTAAATTTGTATCTATTTTAATGACATGTTCCCGTACTTATAGAAGAGCCATTGGGGAAAAAAATTGGGCCGGAACACTTTTTCGTAGTAACTTGAGAATTCCTAGCCTAGTCCAGATTTGGACGAAATCATAGTCAGTGAGGTCTAGAGAAATCTGGTAGCAAATGAGAGGTCTAATGACGAATTTGATTGCATAAGTGGATAGCAAAGACGTTAAGAAACCCGTATGACTTTATGGAATCGAATCTGGGCCAGTAGAACTCCCGAAACTGATCTTAGTGTGAACGGGTGGTTTTTGGGTGGGTTGAAGGTTTGTTGTGAAATGGGGGCTTGGAACTCTAAATTTAGCTCTTTGTTTCCATGCAAGCCGTTAGGGCGGGATTATTCCCGCCAGGGCAGGGCCGCTGTGGTGGGATGGGGGTCGCCATAGCGGGACAGTCACAATTTAAGTCGGAATTAAATGCCAAAAATGTTATTTTTCTGCAAGTTTCATTCTTGAGAGCTAAGAGCCGACCCTAGGCGATTTCTTGATAGTTTTCCACGAAATTTGGTGCTAAAGGTAACGATTTTACTCCCCTAATCCATTTTTCTATTCGTAGAACTTACATTCTTGGTTATTTATTATTGGGGGAGGGTTTTTGGACTAAATTTGATGGTGGGAAAAAGCCCTAGCTGCACCTTAGGATCATGGGTTTGGTCTTGGGTTATTGGGTTTATTATAATCCGGATAATTAGACCTTTGATTGTTGATCCTTGCGTATATTAATTGTTTGTATACCTAGAACAAGCAGAAAGAATCCGAAAAGGGAAGATTCAAGTGCCTTAGGGGATTCAAGCTTAGATTCAAGGTAGGTGATGGTTTGATTTCATTTTTGTGTGATGTATGTGGGTATTTGCTTCATTGTAATGCATGTGTGTATGTGAATGTAACACTATTGATCAAACCTAATGTAAATCAGTATGAATGAAAGATTGTATGCCATGAATCAACACTTGATTGTATGATTTTGAGAATGTACATTATGATTATGATTATGATTGTGTTATGATGAATGGACCGGGTGTCACGTTCTGACACACTAACTGGGATCCGGTGCCACGTTCTAGCACATATATCGGATCGGGTGTCACATCCGGCACACAAATTGGGATTAGGTACCACGCTCCGGTACACTAGCCATTTGGGTATAGGTTCCATGAGAGGACCATTGAATTGTTATATCTACTTGTATTGAGAATGTAGAATTGTACATTGCTCATGAAATGATAACCAATGTGTATATCTATTCTGAACATGTCATGTTTACTATGTTGTAACTACTTGTAGATGTTGTGCTTACTGGAATAGCCACGTGATCCTACCAGTACATTGTGGTTGTGTACTAATAATGTACTTGCTCTTTCTTTGTTGAGTACATGGCATCTTAAGGCGGCTACTGACAGACCTCATCTAGGAGATCAGTGATAAATCGAATTCAAGGGTAAGCCATTTCTTCCAGGCTACCATAAGTTCTCTATGTTTTCATCCACTTTTTTTGGAATCATACTTTCTAGTTAGATATTTGTATGTTTAATTGGATTGTACCCATTTCTTTTAAACTTGTTAAACCTAAGAGTTTTGGTACATTGACTTTTAGGTTTTACGGAATAGTTCCCTAATGTTTTAGTAATGATTGATAGAATTTTGGAGTTTATTTGAACTCTATATGATCCTTGCATTTTAACCTGCTTCCATATCTTCAAAATGTGTAGTTCTTGGGTTAGAAAATTAGTATTAATGGTTCTCCTACTGGAGGGTTAGTGTGGGTGTCAATCATGACGGTTTGGGTCGTGACAGGAATAGAGATGAAATATAAATATAATCACTGTTCAACTTCAAAATCTCTTAGGTAAGGCATTCATCAGGACTAGACTATGGCCTTGGGAGGCTCCCGTCCTGTTTGTGAAAAAGAAGGATGGTAAGATGCATATGTATATTAATTATAAGTAGTTGAATAAGGTGATGGTGAAGAACCATTACCCCATGCTTATGATTGATGGTCTATTTGACCAACTTAAGGGTGCCACAATGTTCTCGAAGACTGATCTAAGGTCTATTTACCTCAATTGAGGAATAGGGAAGTGTACATCCCTAATATTGCATTTAATATTAGATATGACCACTATGAGTTCATACTGATGTATTTAGGTTGACTCATGCCCCTGCCACCTTTATGGAGTTGATAACGCGGGTATATAGACGGTATCTTGATTTATTCATCATTATGTTCATCAATGACATACTGGTATAATCACGGAGCATGAGTGGTCATGAGCAGCATCTGAGGATCGTGCTCCTGACTTTGAGAGATCAGCGGCTTTATGCCAAGTTCTCAAAGTGCAAGTTGGACTTGTGTCTGTTGGATTCTTGGGGCACGTGGTGTCCAAAGATAGCATTATGGTATATCTAGAGAAGATTGAGACTATTCGTGATTGGGCTTGGCCCATGTCAGTTACTAAGGTTCAAAGCTTCGTCATATTAGTAGGATACTACAAATGGTTTATAGAGGGCTTATCCATAATTGTAGCACCTTTGACCTGGCTGACTCGCCTTCATGTTCTTTTGAGTGGTTTGAGGAGTGTGAGTTGAGCTTTTTGAAGCTTAAGGAATTTTTGACTATTGCTTCTATATTGCCTCCTCCAGTTAAGGGCGAGGGCTTTATATATGGTCTATTGCGGTGCATCAAGCATTGTCTTGGGTTATGTATTGATGCAACGAGGCTCACTTATTGCCTATGTGCTGAGGCAGCTAGGCTACATGAGCGCAACTACAACACCAATGACTTGGAGTTGGAGGCGGTAGTTTTGCGCTTAAGATCTGGAGGCGCTACATGTATGAAGTTTGTTATGAGATCTACACTGATCACATGATTCTTCAATAAATCATAATTTAGAGGGACCTTAAATCGAGGCAGCATTGATATGCTCAAATTACACCTCCCTAAAGAAGCATAAGCGATCGTTATCAAGTAAAGAATCCAACTTGTAGGTTGGGGTTGATCCCACGAGGAAAATGGTTTAGACTTCAGTTTAACCAACAATTATATTCGTTTAGTCAAATTACTTCCAGAAACAAGTAATTAAAGGGGGGGGGGGGGGGGG
>JAJOOR010000883.1:0-117836 GCA_036250505.1 Solanum acaule | reverse complement strand
CCCCCCCCCCCCCCCCCCCCCCCCCCCCCCCCCCCCCCCCCCCCCCCCCCCCCCCCCCCCCCCCCCCCCCCCCCCCCCCCCCCCCCCCCCGCATCTTTTAATACCAAAAACAAAAAGGATAATATGTACACCATTTCAGATAGTTCAAGAGTAATTTTGACTATTTTCTGTATTTTTAGTGAGCATGGTTAGCAACTTGTCACCAAATACCTAAATGGAAGTAATTTTACCTCTTAGGGAGAGTAAGGACCTCTTCGAGTTGTCTAATATTTCTGGCATTCAGATTCTAATGGTTTGGATATTGGGTTCCACCTAAAGGATACACTGATTCTTTCATTAGCATGTTGTGACATTTAATTCCCTTAAATACTGCTTGTATCTTTTGTGTATACATAGTCTTCTTCCTGTTCAAAAAAATTCTGCTTTTCTGTACCTTTCAGATATTGCATGTTGGGCTATTATGAAGATTCACCAGTGGATTTGTGTTGTGAAGAATGTGATAGTGTCAAATAGATAATTGTATTGTTTTTTTCTCTGTTAAGTGATTTTTGTCATTTTGAAGATTCTGAGATTTCGTGTATCCTGTTGATCCTAAAGACCGCTGCACTGCGCTTTTCTCAAGAAATGAATTTGAATTTTTAACTCTATGATTGCTAAAATTCCCTCGAGTCACAATTGCCATGGATTTGGTTGACACAACTCTTGAGGAGATAGTATTTATCAATGGAGATCCATATTTCTTGATGCTTGATAACAAACCAAGTGCTTCTTTAACATGTAGATATCTCGCTTTTCCGGTCCTTACTTCCTTTTTCATAGTTAATATGATTCCCACGAGGAAACTTACTATGTTTCTTTGGTTGCATAGTACTCTGACAAATCTATGCATAGGCATGTAACTTGGATCCCTTAGAATGCACATTTCCTAGTTCACGTGATGAAGACATTATCCCTTTGCCAACACTTTCTTCACAACACCAATCCCCTAGTGCATCAACATAATAGCCCAACACTCAACATCTGAAAGGAAGAGTAAAACATAATTTTTAAAACAAGAAGGGGGCTATGTATGCATAAAAGATACAGACAATATTTAAGAGAATTGAATGCCACAAGCAAAATAGATTCCAAAAAAGAAAAAAAAAGTTGATAATCTAGTAATTTCCTTCAAGAGAAGAAACCCCTTGTGTGAAAAGATCAACTTCTCCCTTAGAAATGAAAAGTCAACCAAAAAAGAAGGGGTTTGGGATTGAGACAATGTTTGAGGTTTACAAATTACAAAGAACATATAGATATGGCACAAGGTGATGAAGCAATTGTTAGAGAACAGAGATGCCAAGCTTGTTGGAAATCTTGTTGTACAATCACGGATTCTTGATAGCTTGAGGCGTGTAAGTCACTGTCCTTAGGGATATTTCACCGGTATGGTGTATCCCCCAGGATTAAACAAGCTCTTCTAGAATTAATTAGGAGCAAAGAACAACAAAGTTTTTATAACTATATAACCCAAAAAGAAAGGAGAGGAATGAAGCTGTTGTTGATATGTTTTTTCTCACTTCCACCTAGAGAGGCCAAGAATGACATATATATACCAAAGGAAAGAAAAATTAAAACCGCCAAAGGATAAATGCCATAAAGGCAGTAATATCCAATTAAAGAAGAATTGGAACGTTGGTGGAAACGGCATTATATTGGAACGTTGGTGGAAACAACATTATATTGGAACGTTGGACAACAAATGATTTTGACCAAAGTTAATATATATTTTTGAGATAACTTATTTTATAATAATTGTTTTTACCAAACAATCCCCCACTTATCTAAAAAATAATAGAAATGAAAAAATGATTTTTTGTTGGGTTTTCACAAAGAGAATAATGCGTCTAATCTGGTGTCTCTTGGACTATGAACCAGATCTAGATAAAATAAGATTAAACGTACAAAATAATTGAGGAAGTTTAAAACTTCTATGAAACCATTTTTTTTGTTTGTAAATTTAGCGTCTTATTTATCACATCATGCCTCCATACACTTTATTGTTCATCGTGGTTTTGCGCCAATAGGTCATGCATGTGCCTGGTATTCATGAGTGCTCTAGAAATTTGTCATAATTTCATAGGAGCCGCCCCACTCCACACTCATATAGGTCCATTCATCAAGTTTATTCTGCAGAGCAATACACCACCTATATATATATATAGTTGAAAATAAGCATAGATCTGGAGATTCCCGAATAGGGCAACCTTTCGAACTGCTGCTGAATCCATGGACAGGCAAGAGACAACCTGGCGAACTGAAGAACCAATTAGTTGTAGCAGCACCTGCTACTGAAAAAGTAGCCCCGAAAAACATTCAAGAGAAGAGGTCTAGGGCTGGTTCCGGAAAGGGATTGAAGAGAATGTAGTTCATTCAAGGCTCAGACAGAATTAATTAGAAGCACCTCTTTCTATTGATATTGACTTGATGTGATGCTCTCTTCTCTCGCCCGTAAACCATAGGAAACATCCACATCAGACATCTTCAAAAAAGCTGGTTGGAGTTTGGGCAGTTGGTCGGAAAGTACCTAGTTCAGTGACGCCTATTGCCTTCGTCTTATTCAAACGTTATTGGCAAAATGCCTTCAATCTAGTCTTGACGCAAGGAACCAATCGTCATGCTTAAGATACACGTTTTGTAGAACTTATGCCCCTCCTCTCTTTAAACTGAGAAAGAAGAAAGAAGATGGTATATATATATATATATATGTTCATACTATATTCACTCTAGTGTTTCATTTGATTGAAATCTCATGTCACCAACACTTTACTTTCTCCATTCATTTTTACTTACGTATCTATTAAAAATGTATTCATTATCATGACTATATTATCTTATCATAAGTAAAAGTGAAAATCTGTTTTTGAAATAGTGGACTTAACATCAAAACTATTAATTCAATGGACTACGTTTGTAACATCTCGCAATTTGAAATAAATAGGAAGAAACCAATAATTGGAAATAGTCATTTTTGGAAAGAAGGAAAAAAATATGGAAATTTACTTAAGTTAGGAAATAGTGAGTTTTTTGTCAACTTTAAATGGCCATAACTCCTAGCTCAGGATGAGTTAGGTGTCCTTCCAAATATGGTTGGAAAGCTCTTGGAATGATCTTTCCAACTCCGCCAAGTTTGCACGAATCCGAGTTTGTATGAGTGATATACACCTATTGGAAGTTGGGCTGTTCAAATAAGGAAATGTCCATTCCGGATTTTTGAAGGGTATTTCAATCTTTTCCTTATCCAATTAATTAAATTCATTTTAGTGAATTAATTAAGGGTCTAAACAGAACTTGGTCAGTTTTATGCTTTTGGAAAAGAGTTAGGGTTTTAGAGAAGAGGAAAGAAGAGGAGAAAAGAGAAGGAGAACCAAGGAAATCATCAAGTTTGTGGAGTTCAGCTTGTGGATTTCGTCGGGGGTGATCCCTACAAGGTATATGAGATCATATAGCATTGGGTTAGTTCACCCATGCGCCAAGAATGTTTAATTCAACATATTTTTGTTCTAAAAGATTGAGAATTTGATGTTCTTGAATTGATTTCGTTCTTGAATATGAGTTGGGATTAAGGAGTTTCTTGATGTTTAAGTGTTGTTTCCTTGAGTTGTTTGGGATAGATTTTGTGTATATGATTTGGGTACATGAATCTAAAGTGAATTTGAGAAAAAAAAAGAATCGGATTAAAATGATTTAGGATTAGAAAACAAGATCAAAATTTCGTCAGAATTTTGCCTGAAGGGAGGCTGGCACGAGGCACCCCGAGGGGCTGGCGCGCGCCAGATTTGAGCCCCAGTAAGTTGGGGCTGGCGCGATGCGCCCAAATCATCGTTTTTCACCAGTTTTCGTTGTTTAGCTTATTTAAGTCCATCTAAAGTGTACTAACACTTTCCATTGATTCTAACTACTCTAACTGACTCCTAAACATCTAGAAATCATCCAGAAACATGAATCATAACCTTGCATCCATAAATTCAAATTCAAGGAAAGTCAAGAGCCAAGTCTAGGAAGTTCTTAAAGTCTTTTCAAGAAGTATTTTGCAAATGCTTTTAACTTTGTTTTAGGACTTAAAGTTCAAGTTGAGTAAAGAGTAAAGTTTGAAGTTCATGAGCCTTTGTGCTAGTTTTCAGAAAAGAGTAATCGCTTTCTAAATGAAGCAAGAGAAGAAACTTTGATTTCCAAGATAGTCTTTGATCTAAGTTTTTGAGAAATTATCTCAAATCACAGAAAGAAATATGTTTTTAAACATAAAGAGCTAGTATCATATTTTGGGAGTAGTATTAAACACCGATATAGGAGCGTTCAGAGAACCCACAACCCCTATAAACCATGAAGCCATCATGGGTAGAAAATGGTCATACTTTTTAGATGAATCCTGTAATGCTTTTTAGCACAGACTAGTGGATCCACTTAGTGAGTTAGGTCCTATACCCCCGACAAGGTATAGGATGGTCCTTGGTAGCGTGAGCTGTATCATCACTATAGCTCTTAAGTGATGGTTGTCGGTTAGAGAAACTCCCACAACAATATTTTGTACTTTTATATAAATCAGATTATTTGTATTTTTACATACATCTCAGAGTTATATGTATCTTTGCATACACACAGAGTTGACATCATGTTTTAAATAGTTTTTCTTTAAATTGCACTTGTTTTTAAAATGCTTTATATTGAAATGAGTTCAATTATGTTGAGTTGCGTTGAGACAGTTAAGTTCTTCAGTTCCTTTAAGATTATTTTCAAGCTTAAGTTGTGTTTAGCATTCCAACTCGCATTCTCGTACATTCAATGTACTGATGCCAGTTGGCCTGCATTGTCTTATGATGTAGACGCAGGTTACCAGGATCAGCATCCAGCGCATCGTTGATCCAGTTGAGCTTCAAAGTTGTTGGTGAGCCTCTTTGCATTACGGAGGATCCCCCTTGTTATTACTTTATTATTTTAGTTCATTAGGATGTCGTGGGCCTGTCCAGTCATCCATCTCAGTTGTTTTAGAGTCTTCATAGATAGTCAGTCAGATGTTAGTGCATTCGTTATCATTTAGTTATTTTTTTATGTTCAGATTTAACTTGCTATTTTGGCTAAGTAAAATATTTATTATTAAAACACTGTGAGTTCAGTTTGAGACATATTGAGTTGTTTTGTATTTGGATTCTCTTTCTTATGTCTATGTCTTCCGCTGAGTAAGTAAGCCAGGCCAAGGGTTTGCTTGGGGCCAGCAATAGTTCTCGAGTGCTAGTCCCACCCAGGGTGTAGGCTCAGGAAGTGACAAACTTGGTATTAGAGCACAGAGTTCACGAGTCCTAGAGAGTCTATGAAGCCGTGTCTGTATAGTCCTAGTTATTGGTGTGAAGCGCGCCACATCTATAATTAGGAAGCTGCAACACTTAGGAAAATTCTCACTTCTTCCACACTCATTTCGTGCGTTAGAGTTTGATCTCTAAAGAGTTTTCCTCTAATTCGTGCTTGCGCGTGTTTTCAGATAATCATACCTCCACGAAGAGCTATCCGAGGTCGTCCTGCTAGGAGAAATGTCAAGGAACAAGGGGTATCTAATGCACCAGAAGTGCAACCCCAAGAAGAGGTCACCAATGCTGAATTTTGTGAAGCTATTCGGATGTTAAGTCAAGTTATGACCCATCATTATGGACATAGAGATAATCGACATGAAGTGGCTGATACTTCAAGGATCCGTGAGTTTTTAAGGATGAACCCATCGAGCTTCACAAGTTCAAGTGTCACAGAGGATCCAGAGAACTTTGTTGAAGAACTTCAATTTTTTTTCGAGATTATGCATATTGTAGATGTTGAGAGGGTGGAACTAGCTGCATATCAAATGAAGGGTACCTCTAGAGTTTGGTTCGACAATGGAAAAATAATAGGCCTGAGGATGTGCCAATAGTGAGTTGGGCTGTGTTTGAGAGTGCTCTCATGAGTCGTTTCTTTCCCCGTGAGTTGCGAGTGGCAAAGATAAGAGAGTTTCTCATCCTTAATCTGGAGTCTATGAGTGTTCATGAGTACAGTCTACAGTTCACACAACTTTCCCGCTATGCCCCGGAGATGGTTGCTGACATGAGGAGCAGTATTAGTTTATTTGTTGCTGGGTTATCTCGTCAGTCAAGCAAGGATGGCAAGGCACTGATGTTGATAGGGGATATGGACATAGCAAGGCTAATGATCCATGTGCAACAAGTTGAGGAGGATAAGTTAAAGGACAGAGAAGAGTTTAAGAATAAGAGGGCTAAGACATTGAGTTCAAACAGCAAAAGAATAGTGCGAATTGGTTTTCCTTCCAACTGAAACAGAAGGGACCTGCCCCATTATCAGCTAGTCCACCTACACCTAAGAACATAAGTAAGTACAATAGTCAGAATTCCCAGAGTTTCAGAGCTAAACCTTCCTATTCTCAAGGCAATATGGCAAAAAGGGGTAGTAAGCCTCCTATATGTGCTAAGTGTGGCAGAAATCACTCAGGTATTTGTCGGGAGGGCTCAAATGGTTGTTTCAAGTGTGGTCAGAATGGTCATTTTATGAGGGAGTGTCCTCAGAACATGCAAGGAAATGGTAATAGGGGCAATAGGGCCCAACTTTCTTTAGTTGCTCCTCCAGACAGACTGCTCCTCGAGGAGCTACTTCAGGTACTGGCGGTGAAACAAACCGCTTATATGCTATCAATAGTCGCCAAAAGCAAAAGAATTCGCCAGATGTGGTCACTGGTATGATCCAAGTCTTTGACTTTATTGTTTATGCTTTGCTAGACCCAGGGGCGAGTTTATCTTTTGTAACTCCATATGTTGATTTGAATTTTGATATTCCTGAGAAACTTTGTGAACCCTTCAGTGTTTCTACACTTGTTGGTGAGTCTATTCTAGTAGAAAGAATCTATCGTGATTGTCCCGTTTCCGTCAATCACAAGAGTATCATGGCTGATTTAATTAAGTTAGACATGGTAGATTTTGAGGTCATTCTAGGAATGGACTGGCTTCATGCATGTTATGCATTAATAGATTGTCGAACTCGAGTTGTCAAGTTTCAGTTTCCAAATGAGCCATTCTTAGAGTGGAAAAATAGTTCAGCAGTGCTTAAGGGTCATTTCATTTCGAACCTTAAGGCAATGAAGTTAGTTTCTATGGGGTGTGTCTACCACTTAGTCCGAGTTAATGACTCTAGTGTTGAGATACCTCCTATTCAGTCAGTTCCAGTAGTAGAAGAGTTTCTAGAAGTCTTTCCTGACGATCTTCCCGGAGTCCCTCCTGAGAGAGAAATAGACTTCGGTATAGACATTCTTCCAGAAACTCATCCTACCTCTATTCTGCCATATAGGATGGCACTAGCATAGTTGAAAGAGCTTAAAGAGCAGTTGAATGTTCTTTTAGAGAAGGGCTTTATTCGACCAAGTGTCTCAACCTGGAGCGCTCCGGTCTTGTTTGTGAGAAAGAAAGATGGTTACTTTAGGATGTGTATAGATTACTGTCAGTTGAACAAGGTTACCATCAAGAAGAAGTATCCTCTTCCGATAATTGATGATCTTTTCGATCAACTTCAGGGTGCTTCATGTTTCTCTAAGATAGATCTCAGATTAGGCTACCATCAGTTAAGAGTAAGGGAATGTGATATTCCAAAGACAGCTTTCAGAACCCGTTATGGTCATTATGAGTTTTTGGTCATGTCCTTTGGTTTGACCAATGCGCCTGCAGCGTTCATAGACCTTATGAATAGAGTCTTCAAACCTTATTTAGATATGTTGGTTATCGTCTTCATTGATGACATACTAATCTATTCAAGGAATGAAGAAGATCATGCTAGTCATCTCAGAATAATTCTTCAGACTTTGAAAGATAAGGAGTTGTGCTCTAGGTTCTCAAAATGTGAGTTTTGGCTTTAGTTTGTGGGATTCTTAGGCCACATAGTTCCGGTGATGGAATTAGAGTTGATACTCAGAAGATAGAGGCAGTGCTGAGTTGGCCTAGGCCCACATCTCCATCCAATATTAAGAATTTCTTGTGTTTGGCTGAATATTATGGAGGGTTTGCCGAGGGATTTTTATCTATTTCATCTCCTTTGACCAAGTTAAATAAGAAAACAGTGAAGTTTCAATGGTCTAAAGCTTGTGAGAAAAGCTTTCAGGAATTGAAAAAGAGGTTGACTACTGCCCCAGTGTTGACCTTACCATAGAGTACTCAAGGTTTCGTGGTGTATTGTGTTACATCTAGAGTTGGTTTGGGTTGTGTGTTAATGCAAAATGGCAAGGTTATAACCTATGTCTCCAGACAGCTGAAAGTTCATGAGAAGAATTACCCAACCAATGACTTAGAGTTGGTTGCTGTAGTATTTGCTTTAAATATATGATGCCATTATTTGTATGGTGTTCATGTGGATGTGTTCAGCATTCACAAGTCTTCAATATGTGATTAGTCAGAAAGAGCTTAATCTCAGACAGAGAAGGTGGTTAGAGTTACTCAAATATTTTGACATGAATATTCTTTATCACTCAGGTAAAGCTAATGTTGTTGATGATGCCTTGAACAGGTTATCTATGGGTAGTACCGCCCATTTTGAAGAAGGTAAGAAAGATTTAGCAAAAAGATGTGCATAGACTTACACGATTACGAGTTCGATTAATGGATTCCACAGAAGGAGGAATATTGGTTATGAATGGAGCTGAATCATCATTAGTGTAAGAAGTAAATGGCGATCAAGACCAATACCCTATCTTGCTTGAATTAAAGGAAAATGTTCATAAGCAAAAAATATTAGCTTTAGAACAAGGGGGATATGGTGTGTTGTGACATCAAGGTAGGTTGCGTGTACCAATGGTGGATGGAACCCAAGAGAGGATCATAGAGGAAGCTCATTGCTCTAGATTTTCCATTCATCCGGGTTCTGCCAAGATGTACCGTGACTTGAGAGAAATCTATTGGTGGAAAAGTATGAAGAAGAGATATCCACATCTCTTCGGACCCAGAGAAATTTCAGATCAAGGTACTAATCCTTTCTTAGTATTTATTTACAAGTTGGCATGTTGTATTGCATTTGCTTGTGGGTGCTTGAACTGAATGTTGCATGTTACACCCTTAGCCTATTAAGAGTAATCTCATTCGAGGACGAATGTTCCCAAGGAGGAGATATTGTAACATCTCACAATTTGAAATAAATAGGAAGAAGCCAATAATTGGAAATAGTCATTTTTGGAAAGAAGGAAAAAAATCTGGAAATTTACATAAGTTAGGAAATATTGAGTTTTTGGTCAACTTCAAATGACCATAACTCCTAGCTCAGGATGAGTTAGGTGTACTCCAGATATGGTTGGAAATTTCTTGGAATGATCTTTCCAATGCCGCTATGTTTT
The DNA here is from genome assembly GCA_036250505.1 of Solanum acaule. Taxonomy (NCBI): domain Eukaryota; kingdom Viridiplantae; phylum Streptophyta; class Magnoliopsida; order Solanales; family Solanaceae; genus Solanum; species Solanum acaule. Next base: position 108,457 of record JAJOOR010000883.1, on the reverse strand, counting down.
TGCGAATCCGAGTTTTTATGTGTGAGATACGCCCATTGGAAGTTGGGCGATTCAAATAAGGAAATGTCCAATCAGGATTTTTGAAGGGTCTTTCAGTCTTTTCCTTATCCAATTAATTAAATTCTTTTTAGTGAATTAATTAAGGGTCTAAACTGAACTTGGTCAGTTTTACGATTTTGGAAAAGAGTTAGGGTTTTAGAGAAGTGAAAAGAAGAGGAGAAAAGAGAAGGAGAAGCAAAGAAATCGTCAAGTTCGTCGAGTTCAGTTTGTGGATTTTGTCGGGGGTGATCCCTACAAGGTATGTGAGATCACATAGCATTGGGTTAGTTCACCCATATGCCAAGCATGTTTAATTCAGCGTATTTTTGTCCTAAAAAGATTGAGAATTTGATGTTCTTGATAGTTGATCTTGAATTGATTTCGTTGTTGAATATGAGTTGGGATTAAGGAGTTTCTTGATGTTAAAGTGCTGTTTCCTTGAGCTGTTTGGGATAGATTTTGTGTATATGATTTGGGTACATGAATCTAAAGTGAATATGAGAAAAAAGAATCGGATTAAAATGATTTAGGATCAGAAAACGAGATCAAAAGTTCGTCAGAATTTATCCTGAAGGGAGGCTAGTGTGATGCGCCATGAGGGGCTGGCGTGGCATTCCAGCAGTGCGCCAGATTTGATCTGTAGTAAGTTAGAGCTGGCGCGGTACGCCTGGGATGCGTCCAAATCATCGTTTTTCAGTACTTTTCGTCATTTAGCCTATTTAAGTCCTTCTAAAGTGTACTAACACTTTCCATTGATTCTAACTATTCTGAATGACTTCTAAACATCTAGAAATCATCCAGAAACATGAATCATAACCTTGAATCCATAAATTCAAATTCAAGAAAAGTCAAAAGCCAAGTCTAGGAAGTTCTTAGAGTCGTTTCAAGAAGTTTTTCGCAAATGCTTTTAACTTTGTTTTAAGACTTAAAGTTCAAGTTGAGTAAAGAGTAAAGAGTAAAGTTTGAAGTTCATTTCTTCAAAGAAGTATATGGGGACTATGTATTCCCAAAGAATTTAAAATGGTTTCACATATAAATAAGAATGGAAATTGAGATTTCCAAAGAGTCTTTGAGCTAGTTTTCATAAAAGAGTAATTGCTTACTAAATGACGCAAGAGAATAAACTTTGATTTCCAAGATAGACTTTGAGCTAAGTTTTTGAGTAATTATCTCAAATCACAGAAAGAAATATGCTTTTAAACATAATGAGCTAGTATCATATTTTGGGAGTAGTATTGAGCACTGATATGGGGGAACGTTTAGAGAACCCACAACCCCCATAAACCATGTAGCCATCATGGGTAGAAAATGGTCAAACTTTTTAGATGAATCATTTAATGCTTTTTAGCATAGACTAGTGGATCCACTTGAGTTAGGTCCTATACCCCCGACAAGGTATAAGATGGTCCTTGGCAGCGTGAGGTAAAATGCTGTATCATCACTATAACTCTTAAGTGATGGTTGTCGGTTAGAGAAACTCCCACAACAATATTTTATATTTTTATATACATCAGTTTATTTGTATTTTTACATACATCTCAGAGTTATAAGTATCTTTGCATACACATAGAGATGACACCATGTTTTAAATATTTTTTCTTTATATTGCACTTGTTTTTAAACTGCTTTATACTGAAATGAGTTAAGTTATGTTGAGTTGCGTTGAGCCAGGTAAGTTCTTCAGTTCCTTTAAGATTCTTTTCAATATTAAGTTGTGTTTAGCATTCCAATTCGCATACTCGTACATTCAATGTACTGATGCCAGTTGGCCTGCATCGTCTTATGATGCTGATGCAGGTAACCAGGATAATCATCCAATGCATCTTTGATCCAGTTGAGCTTCAGAGTTGTTGGTGAGCCTCTTTGCATTCCGGAGGATTCCCCTTTTATATTACTTTATCATTTTAGTTCATAAGGATGTCGTGGGCTTATCTCGACATCCATCTCAATTGTTTTAGAGGCTTCATAGATAGTTAGTAAGATGTTAGTTCATTTGTCATCATTTTGTTATTGGCTTATGTTCAGATTTGAGTTGCCATTTTGGCTAAGTAAAATGTTTATTTTTAAAAAAATATCAGTTCAGTTTGAGACATGTTGAGTTATCTTGTATTTGGATTCCTTTTCTTATGTCTAAGTCATCCGCTGAGTAAGTAAGCCAGGCCAAGGGTTCGCTTGGGGCCAACAATAGTTCTCGAGTGTCGGTCCCGCCAATAGTGTAGGCTCAGGGAGTGACAAACTTGGTATCAGAGCACAGAGTTCAAGAGTCCTAGAGAGTCTATGAAGCCGTGTCTGTATAGTCTTAGTTATCGTTGTGAAGCGCACCACATCTATAATTAGGACGCTGCAACACTTAGGAAAATTCTCACTTCTTACACACTCATTTCGTGTGTTAGAGTTTAATCTCTAAAGAGTTTTCCTCTAATTCGTGCTTGCGCATGTTTTCAGATAATCATGCCTCCACGAAGAGCTGTCCGAGGTCGTCCTGGTAGGAGAAATATTGAGGAACAAGGGTTATCTAATGCACCAGAAGTGCAACCTCAAGAAGAGGTCACCAATGCTGAATTCTTTGAAGCTATCCGAATGTTAAGTCAAGTTGTGACCCATCAAGATGGACATAGAGATAATCGATAGGAAGTGGCTGATACTTCTAGGATCCGTGAGTTTTTAAGGATGAACCCATCAAGCTTCACAAGTTCAAGTGTCACAGAGGATCCAGAGAACTTTTTTGAAGAACTTCAGAAAATTTTCAAGATTATGCATGTTGTAGATGCTGAGAGGGTGGAACTAGCTGCATACCAAATGAATAGTACTTCTAGAGTCTGGTTCGACAATGGAAAAAGAATAGGGCTGAGAATGCGCCAATATTGAGTTGGTCTGTGTTTGAGATTGCTCTCATGGGACGTTTCTTTCCCCATGAGTTGCTAGAGGCAAAGGTAAGAGAGTTTCTCACACTTAATCTACAGTCTATGAGTGTTCATGAGTACAGTCTACAGTTCGCACAACTTTCCCGCAATGCCCCGGAGATGGTTGCTGACATGAGGAGCAGGATTAGTTTATTTGTTGCTGGGTTGACTCGTCAGTCAAGCAAGAAAGGCAAGGCATCGATGTTGATAGGGGATATGGCCATAGCTAGGCTAATGATCCATGTGCAACAAGTTAAGGAGGATAAATTGAAGGATAGTGAAGAGTTTAAGAATAAGAGGGCTAAGACATCAGGGAACGAGTTCACGCATTAAAAGAATAGTGCGAACTGGTTTTCCTTCTAACTGAAATAGAAGGGACTTTCCCCATCATCTGCTAGTGCACCTGCACCTAAGAACATAAGTAAGTACAATAGTTAGAATTCTCAGAGTTTCAGAGCTAAACCTTCCTATACTCAAGGCAGTATGGCACAAAGGGGTAGTAAGCCTCCTGCATGTGCTAAGTGTGGCAGAAATCTTTCAGGTATTTGTTGGGAGGGCTCTACTGGTTGTTTCAAGTATTGTCAGAATGGTCATTTTATGAGGAAATGTCTTGAGAACATGCAAGGAAATGGTAATAGGGGCAATAGGGCCCAACTTTCTTCAGTTGCTCCACCAGACAGAGCTGCACCTCGAGGAGCTACTTCAGGTACTGGCGCTGAAACAAACCGCTTATATGCTCTCAATAGTTGCCAAAATCAAGAGAATTCTCCAGATATGGTCACTGGTATGATCCAAGTCGTTGACTTTACTAATTGTCCCGTTTTCGTCAGTCACTAAAGTATCATGGCTGATTTAATTGAGTTAGACATGGTAGATTTTGATGTCATTCTAGGTATGGAATGGCTTCATACATGTTTTGCATCAATAGATTGTCGAACTCGAGTTGTCAAGTTTCAGTTTCCAAATAAGCCATTCTTAGAGTGGAAAAACAGTTCAGCAGTGCCTAAGGGTCATTTTATTTCGTACCTTAAGGCAAGGATGTTAGTTTCTAAGGGGTGTGTCTACCACTTAATCCGAGTTAATGACTCTAGTGTTGAGATACCTCCTATTCTGTTAGTTCCAGTAGTAGAAGAGTTTTCAGAAGTCTTTCCTGATGATTTTCTCGTAGTCCCTCCTGAGAGATAAATAGACTTCGGTATAGACATTCTTCCAGATACTCGTCCTACATCGATTCTGCCATATAGGATGGCAATAGCATAGTTGAAAGAGCTTAAAGAGCAGTTGAAAGATCTTTTAGAGAAGGACTTCATTCGACCAAGTGTCTTAACTTGGAGCGCTCCGGTCTTGTTTGTGAGAAAGAAAGATGGTTCCCTTAGGATGTGTATAGATTACTGTTAGTTGAATAAGGTTACCATCAAGAACACGTATCCTCTTCCGATAATTGATGATCTTTTCGATCAACTTTAGGGTGCTTCATGTTTATCTAAGATAGATCTCAAATCAGGCTACTATCAGTTAAGAGTAAGGGAATGTGATATTCCAAAGACAGCTTTCAGAGCCCGTTATGGTGATGATGTGTTTTTTGTCATGTCCTTTGGTTTGACCAATGCGCCTGCAGCGTTCATAGACCTTATGAATAAAGTCTTCAAACCCTATGTAGATATGTTGGTTATCATCTTCATTGATGACATACTAACCTATTCAAGGTATGAAGAGGATCATGCTAGTCATCTTAAAATAATTCTTCAGACTTTGAAAGATAAGGAGTTGTATGTTAGGTTCTCAAAATGTGAGTTTTGGCTTTAGTTTGTGGCATTCTTGGGCCACATAGTTTCGGTGATGGAATTAGAGTTGATACTCAGAAGATAGAGGCAGTGCTGAGTTGGCCTAGACCCACATCTCCAACCGATATTAAGAGTTTCTTGGGTTTGGCTGAATATTATAGAGGGTTTGCCGAGGGATTTTTATCTATTTCATCTCCTTTGACCAATTTAACTCAGAAGACAACGAAGTTTCAATGGTCTGAAGCTTGTGAGAAAAGCTTTCAGGAATTGAAAAAGAGGTTGCCTACTGCCCTAGTGTTGACCTTACCATAAAGTACTCAAGGTTTCATGGTATATTGTGTTACATCTAGAGTTGGTTTGGGTTGTGTGTTAATGCAAAATGGCAAGGTTATAACCTATGCCTCCAGACAGTTGAAAGTTCATGAGAAGAATTACCCAACCCATGACTTAGAGTTGGTTGCTGTAGTATTTGCTTTGAAAATATGACACCATTATTTGTATGGTGTTCATGTGGATATGTTCACCGATCATAAGTGTTCAATATGTGTTTAGTCAGAAAGAGCTTAATCTCAGACATAAAAGGTGGTTAGAGTTACTCAAATATTTTGACATGAATATTCTTTATCACTCAAGTAAAGCTAATGTCGTTGATGATGCCTTGAGCATGTTATCTATGGGTAGTACCACCCATTTTGAAGATGGTAAGAAAGATTTAGCAAAAAGATGTGCATAGACTTACACGATTAGGAGTTCGATTAATGGATTCCACAGAAGGAGGAATAGTGGTGATGAATGGGGCTGAATCATCATTAGTGTAAGAAGTAAATGGCGATCAAGACCAAGATCCTATCTTTGTTGAATTGAAGGCAAATGTTCATAAGCAAAAAGTATTAGCTTTTGAACAAGGGGGAGATGGTGTGTTGAGACATCAAGGTAGGTTGTGTGTACCAATGGTGGATGGAACCCAAGAGAGGATCATGGAGGAAGATCATTGCTCCAGATATTCCATTCATTCGGGTTCCACCAAGATGTACCGTGACTTGAGAGAAGTCTATTGGTGGAAAAGTATGAAGAAGAGATATCCACATCTCTTCGAACCCAGAGAAATTTCAGATCAAGGTACTAATCCTTTCTTAGTATTTATTCACAAGTTGGCATGTTGTTTTGCTTTTGATTGTGGGTGCTTGAACTGAATGTTGTATGTTACACCCTTAGTCTATTAAAGGTAATCTCATTCGAGGACGAATGTTCCCAAGGGGGAGATATTGTAACATCTCACAATTTGAAATAAATAGGAAGAAGCCAATAATTGGAAATAGTCATTTTTGGAAAGAAGGAAAAAAATCTGGAAATTTACTTTAGTTAGGAAATAGTGAGTTTTTGGTCAACTTCAAAGGACCATAACTCCTAGATCCGGATGAGTTAGGTGTACTTCTATATATGGTTGGAAATCTCTTGGAAAGATCTTTCCAACGCCGCTAAGTTTTTGTGAATCCAAGTTTGTATGTGTGAGATACGCCCATTGGAAGTTGGGCGATTCAAATAAGGGAATGTCCAATCCGTATTTTTGAAGGGTCTTTCAGTCTTTTCCTTATCCAATTAATTAAATTCGTTATAGTGAATTAATTTAGGATCTAAACTGAACTTGGTCAGTTTTACGCTTTTGGAAAAGAGTTAGGGTTTTAGAGAAGAGGAAAGAAGAGGAGAAAAGAGAAGGAGAAGCAAAGAAATCGTCAAGTTCGTCGAGTTCAGTTTGTGGATTTCGTCCGGGGTGATCCCTACAAGGTATGTGAGATCACATAGCATTTGGTTAGTTCACCCACGTGCCAAGCATGTTTAATTCAGCATATTTTCGTCCTAAAAACATTGAGAACTTAATGTTCTTGATTGTTGTTCTTGAATTGATTTCTATCTTGAATATGAGTTGGGAATAAGGAGTTTCTTGATGTTAAAGTGTTGTTTCCTTGAGTTGTTTGGGATAGATTTTGTGTAAATGATTTGGGTACATGAATCTAAAGTGAAGGGGGGCTAGTGTGACGCGCCGCAAGGGGTTGGCGCGATATTCCAGTAGTGCGCCAAATTTGATACCCAGTAAGTTGGGGATAGCGCGGTGCGCCCTTCATGCGCCCAAATCATCATTTTTCATAAGTTTTAGTTGTTTAGCCTATTTAAGTCCTTCTAAAGTGTATTAACACTTTCCATTGATTCTAACTATTCTAAATGACTTCTAAATATCTAGAAATCATCCAGAAACATGAATCATAACCTTGAATACGTAAATTCAAATTCAAGGAAAGTCAAGAGCCAAGTCTAGGAAGTTCTTAGAGTCTTTTCAAGAAGTCTTTTGAAAATGCTTTTAATTTTGTTTTTAGACTTAAAGTTCAATTTGAGTAAAGAGTAAAGTTTGAAGTTCATTTCTTCAAAGAAGTATATGGGGACTATGTATTCCCAAAGGGTTTTAAATGGTTTCACATTTAAATAAGAACGGAAACTGAGATTTCCAAAGTGCCTTTGAGCTAGTTTTCAGAAAAGAGTAATTGCTTTCTAAATGAAGCAAGAGAAGAAACTTTGATTTCCAAGATAGCCTTTGAGCTATGTTTTTGTGCAATTATCTCAAATCACAGAAAGAAATATGTTTTTAAACATAAAGAGCTAGTATCATATTTTGGGAGTAGTTTTGAGCACCGATATGGGGGAACGTTCAGAGAACCCACAACCTCCATAAACCATGTAGCCATCATGGATAGAAAAGGGTCATACTTTTTAGATGAATCCTTTAATGCTTTTTAGCATAGACTAGTGGATCCACTTAGTGAGTTAGGTCCTATACCCCCAGCAAGGTATAAGATGGTCCTTGGCAGCGTTAGGTAAAATGCTGTATCATTACTATAGCTCTTAAGTGATGGTTGTCGGTTAGAGAAACTCCCATAACAATATTTTGTCTTTTTATATACATCAGTTTATTTGTATTTTTACATACATCTCAGAGTTATATGTATCTTTGCATACACACAGAGTTGACATCATGTTTTAAATAGTTTTTCTTTATATTGCACTTTATATTAAACTGCTTTATATTGAAATGAGTTAAGTTATGTTGAGTTGTGTTGAGCCAGGTAAGTACTGCAGTTCCTTTAAGATTCTTTTCAAGTTTAAGTTGTGTTTAGTATTCCAACTTGCATACTTGTACATTCAATGTACTGATGCCAGTTGGCCTGCATCGTCTTATGATGCTGACGCAGGTAACCAGGATCAACATCCAGCGCATCGTTGATCCAGTTGAGCTTCAGAGTTGTTGTTGAGCCTACTTACATTCGGAGGATCCCCCTTTTTATTACATTATCATTTTAGTTCATTAGGATGTCGTGGGCCTATCCCGACATCCATCTTAGTTGTTTTAGAGGCTTCATAGATAGTCGGTCAGATGTTAGTTCATTCTTCATCATTTTGTTATTGGCTTATGTTCAAATTTGAGTTGCCATTTTGGCTAAGTAAAATGTTTATTTTTAAAACATTATCTGTTCAGTTTGAGACATGTTGAGTTATCTTGTATTTGGATTCTCTTTCTTATGTCTAAGTCTTCCACTGAGTAAGTAAGCCAGGCCAAGGGTTTGCTTGTGGCCAGCAATAGTTCTCGAGTGTCAGTCCCGCCCAGGGTGTAGGCTCAGGGAGTGACAAACTTGGTATCAGAGCACAGAGTTAAAGAGTCCTAGTGAGTCTATGAAGCCATGTTTGTATAGTCGTAGTTATCGGTGTGAAGCGCACACATCTATAATTAGGAGGCTTCAACACTTAGGAAAATTCTCAATTCTTTCACACTCATTTCATGCGTTAGAGTTTGATTTCTAAAAAGTTTTCCTCTAATTCTTGCTTGCGCGTGTGTTCAGATAATCATGCTTCCACGAATTGCTGTCCGAGGTCGTCCTGCTAGGAGAAATGTCAAGGAACAAGGGGTATCTAATGCATAAGAAGTGCAACCCAAAGAAGAGGTAGCCAATGTTGAATTCTGTGAAGCTATCCGGATGTTAAGTCAAGTTGTGACCCACAAGATGGACATAGAGATAATTGACAGGAAGTGGCTGATACTTCAAGGATTTGTGAGTTTTTAAGGATGAACCCATCAAGCTTTACAAGATCAAGTGTCACAGAGGATCCAGCGAACTTTGTTGAAGAACTTCAGAAAATTTTCGAGATTATGCATGTTGTAGATGTTGAGAGGGTGGAACTAGCTGCATATCAAATGAAGGGTACCTCTAGAGTTTGGTTCGACAATGGAAAAAAAATAGGCCTGAGGATGCGCCAATAGTGAGTTGGGCTGTGTTTGAGAGTGCTCTCATGAGTCGTTTCTTTCCCCTTGAGTTGCGAGTGGCAAAGATAAGAGAGTTTCTCACCCTTAATCTGGAGTCTATGAGTGTTCATGAGTACAGTCTGCAGTTCGCACAACTTTCCCTCTATGCCCTGGATATGGTTGTTGAAATGAGGAGCAGGATTAGTTTATTTGTTGCTGGGTTGTCTCGTCAGTCAAGCAAGGAAGGCAAGGAAGCGATGTTGATAGTGGATATGGACATAGCAAGGCTAATAATCCATGTGCAACAAGTTGAGGAGGATAAGTTGAAGGATAGGTAAGAGTTTAAAAATAAGAGGGTTAAGACATTAGGGAACGAGTTCAAGCAGGAAAATAGTAGTGTGAACTGGTTTACCTTCCAACAAAAATAGAAGGGACCTGCCCCATCATCTGCTAATGCACCTGCACCTAAGAACATAAGTAAGTACAATAGTCAGAATTCCCAGAGTTTCAGAGCTAAGCCTTCTTATTCTTAAGGCAGTATGTCACAAAGGGGTAGTAAGCCTCCTGCATGTGCTAAGTGTGGCAGAAATCACTCAGGTATTTGTTGTGAGGGCTCTATAGGTTGTTTCAAGTGTGGTCAGAACGGTTATTTTATGAGGGAGTGTCCTCAGAACATGAAAGGAAATGGTAATAGGGGCAATAGGGCCCAACTTTCTTCAATTGCTCCACCAGACAGAGCTGCATCTTGAGGAGATACTTCAGGTACTGGCGGTGAAAAAACCCGCTTATATGCTATCAATAGTCGCCAAAAGCAAGAGACTTCACCAGATGTGGTCACTGGTATGATCTAAATCTTTGACATTACTGAATGTACCATTTCCGTCAATCACTAGAGTATCATGGTTGATTTAATTGACATAGACATGGTAGATTTTGATGTCATTCTAGGTATGGACTGGCTTCACGCATGTTATGCATCAATAGATTGTAGAACTCGAGTTGTCAAGTTTCAGTTTCCAAATGAGCCATTCTTAGAGTGGAAATACAGTTCAACAGTTCCTAAGGGTCATTTCATTTCATACATTAAGGCAAGGAAGTTAGTTTCTATGGGGTGTGTCTACCACTTAGTCCGAGTTAATGACTCTAGTGTTGAGATACCTCCTATTCAGTCAGATCCAGTAGTAGAAGAGTTTCTAGAAGTCTTTCCTGATGATCTTCCCGGAGTCCCTTCTAAGAGAGAATTAGACTTCGGTATAGACATTCTTCCAGATACTCGTCCTAACTCTATTCTGCCATATAGGATGGCACCAACATAGTTGAAAGAGCTTAAAAAGCAGTTGAAAGATATTTTAGAGAAGGGCTTCATTCGACAAAGTGTCTCAACTTGGAGCTCTCCGATCTTGTTTGTAAGAAAGAAAGATGGTTCCCTTAGGATGTGTATAGATTACTGTTAGTTGAACAAGGTTACCATCAAGAAGAAGTATCCTTTTCCAATAATTGATGATCTTTTTGATCAACTTCAGGGTGCTTCATGTTTCTCTAAGATAGATCTTAGATCAGGCTACCATCAATAAGAGTAAGGGAATGTGATATTCTAAAGACAGCTTTCAGAACCCGTTATGGTCATTATGAGTTTTTGGTCATGTCCTTTAGTTTGACCAATGCACCTGCAGCGTTCATAGACCTTATAAATAGAGTCTTCAAACCTTATTTAGATATGTTGGTTATCGTCTTCATTGATGACATACTAATCTATTCAAGGTATGAAGAAGATCATGCTAGTCATCTCAGAATAATGCTTCAGACTTTGAAAGATAAGGAGTTGTATGCTAAGTTCTCAAAATGTAAGTTTTGGCTTTAGTTTGTGGGATTCATAGGCCACATAGTTTCAATGATGGAATTAGAGTTGATACTCAGAAGATAGAGGCAGTGTTGAGTTGGCCTAGACCCACATCTACAATCGATATTAAGAGTTTCTTGGGTTTGGCTGAATATTATAGAGGGTTTGCCGAGGGATTTTTATCTATTTCATCTCCTTTGACCAAGTTAACTCAGAAGACAGCGAAATTTCAATGGTCTAATGCTTGTGAGAAAAGCTTTCAGAAATTGAAAAAGAGGTTGACTACTGCCCTAGTGTTGACCTTATCATAAAGTACTTACGGTTTCGTGGTGTATTGTGTTACGTCTAGAGTTGGTTTGGGTTGTGTGTTAATGCAGAATGACAAGGTTATAACCTATGCCTCCAGACAGTTGAAAGTTCATGAGAAGAATTACAGAACCCATGACTTAGAGTTGGTTGCTGTAGTATTTTCTTTGAAAATATGACGCCATTATTTGTATGGTGTTCATGTGGATGTGTTCACCGATCGGAAGTCTTCAGTATGTGTTTAGTCAGAAAGAGCTTAATCTCAGACAGAGAAGGTGGTTAGTGTTACTCAAATATTTTGACATGCATATTCTTTATCACCCAGGTAAAGCTAATGTTGTTAATGATGCCTTGAGCAGGTTATCTATGGGTAGTACCGCCCATTTTGAAGAAGGTAAGAAAGATTTAGCAAAAAGATGTGCATAGACTTACACGATTAGGAGTTCGATTAATGGATTCCACAGAAGGAGAAATAATGGTGATGAATGAGGCTGAATCATCATTAGTGTCAGAAGTAAAAAGGCAATCAAGACCAAGACCCTATCTTGCTTGAATTAAAGGCAGATGTTCATAAGCAAAAAATATTAGCTTTTGACCAAGGAGGAGATGGTATGTTGAGACATCAAGGTAGGTTGTGTGTACCAATGGTGGATGGAACCCAAGAGAGGATCATGGAGGAAGCTCATTGCTCTAGATATTCCATTCATCCGAGTTCCACCAAGATGTACCGTGACTTGAGAGAAGTCTATTGGTGGAAAAGTATGAAGAAGAGATATCTAAATCTCTTCAAACCTAGAGAAATTTTAGATCAAGGTACTAATCCTTTCTTAATAATTATTGACAAGTTGGCATGTTGTTTTGCATTTGCTTGTGGGTGCTTGAACTGAATGTTGTATGTTACACCCTTAGCCTATTAAGAGTAATCTCATTCGAGGACGAATGTTCTCAAGGGAGAGATATTGTAACATCTCGCAATTTGAAATAAATAGGAAGAAGCCAATAATTGGAAATAGTCATTTTTTGAAAGAAGGAAAAAAATCTAGAAATTTACTTAAGTTAGGAAATAGTGAGTTTTTGGTCAAATTCAAACGACCATAACTGCTAGCTCAGGATAAGTTAGGTGTACTTCCAGATATGGTTGGAAATCTCTTGGAAAGATCTTTCCAACGACGCCAAGTTTGTGCGAATCCGAGTTCGTATGAGTGAGATACTCCCATTGGAAGTTGGCCGATTCAAATAAGGAAATGTCCAATCCGGATTTTTGAAGGGTATTTCAGTCTTTTCCTTATCCAATTAATTAAATTCGTTTTAGTGAATCAATTAAGGGTCTAAAATGAACTTGGTCAGTTTTACGCTTTTGGAAAAGAGTTAGGGTTTTAGAGAAGAGGAAAGAAGAGGAGAAAAGAGAAGGAAAAGCAAGGAAATCGTCAAGTTCGTCAAGTTCAGTTTGTGGATTTCATCGGGGGTGATCCCTACAAGGTATGTGAGATCACATAGCGTTGGGTTAGGTCACCCACGCGCCAAGAATGTTTAATTCATACTATTTTCGTCCTAAAAAGATTGAGAATTTGATGTTTTTGATAGTTGTTCTTGAATTGATTTCGTCTTGAATATGAGTTGGGATTAAGGAGTTTCTTGATGTTAAAGTGTTGTTTCCTTGAGTGGTTTGGGATATATTTTGTGTATATGATTTGGGTACATGAATCTAAAGTGAATATGAAAAAAAAAGAATCGAATTAAAATGATTTAGTATCAGAAAACGAGATCAAAAGTTCGTTAGAATTTTTCCTGAAGGGAGGCTAGCGTGACTCCCCGCGAGGGGTTGGCGCGGCGTTCCAATAGTGCGCCAGATTTGATTCCCAGTAAGTTGGGGATGGTGCTGTGCGCTTGGGATGCGCCCAAATCGTCTTTTTCACCAGTTTTCGTCGTTTAGCCTAATTAAGTCCTTCTTAAGTGTACTATCATTTCTATTGATTCTAGCTACTCTAAATGACTTATAAACATCTAGAAATCATCCAGAAACATGAATAATAACTTTGAATCCATAAATTCAAATTCAAGGAAAGTCAAGAGCCAAGTCTAGGAAGTTTTTAGAGTCTTTTCAAGAAGTCTTTTGCAAATGCTTTTAACTTTGTTTTAAGACTTAAAGTTCAAGTTGAGTAAAGAGTAAAGAGTAAAGTTTGAAGTTCATTTCTTCAAACAAATATATGGGGACTATGTATTCCCAAAGAATTTAAAATGGTTTCACATTTAAATAAGAACGGACACTGAGATATCTAAAGAGCCTTTGAGCTAGTTATCAGAAAAGAGTAATTGCTTTCTAAATGAAGCAATAGAAGAAACTTTGATTTCCAAGATAGCCTTTGAGCTAAGTTTTTGAGCAATTATCTCAAATCACAGAAAGAAATATGTTTTTAAACATAAAGAGCTAGTATCATATTTTGGGAGTAGTATTGAGAACCGATATGGGGGAGTGTTCAGAGAACCCACATCCCCCATAAACCATGTAGCCCTCATGGGTAGAAAAGGGTCATACTTTTTAGATGAATCCTTTAATGCTTTTTAGCATAGACTAGTGGATCCACTTAGTGAGTTAGGTCCTATACCCCCGGCAAGGTATATAATGGTCCTTGGCAGCGTGAGGTAAAGTGTTGTAACATCACTATAACTCTTAAGTGATGGTTGTCGGTTAGAGAAACTCCCACAACAATATTTTGTATTTTTACATACATCTCAGAGTTATATGTATCTTTCCATACACATAGAGTTGACATCTTATTTTAAATAGTTTTTCTTTATATTGCACTTATTTTTAAACTGCATTATACTGAAATGAGTTCAATTATGTTGAGTTGCGTTGAGCCAGGTAAGTTCTTCAGTTCCTTTCAGTTTCTTTTCAAGCTTAAGTTGTGTTTAGCATTCCAACTCGCATACTCGTACATTCAATGTACTGATGCCAGTTGGCCTGCATCATCTTATGATGCAGACACAGGTAACCAGGATCAACATCCAGCGCATCGTTGATCCAGTTGAGCTTCAGAGTTGTTGGTGAGCCTCCTTGCATTCCGGAGGATCCCTCTTTTTATTACTTTATCATTTTAGTTCATTAGGATGTTGTGGGCCTGTCCCGACATCCATCTTAGTTGTTTTAGAGGATTCATAGATAGTTAGTCAGATGTTAGTTCATTCGTCATCATTTTGTTATTGGCTTATGTTCAAATTTGAGTTGCCATTTTGGCTAAGTTAAATGTTTATTTTTAAAACATTATCTGTTCAGTTTGAGACATGTTGAGTTATCTTGTATTTGGATTCTATTTCTTATGTCTAAGTCTTCCGCTGAGTAAGTAAGCCAAGCCAAGGTTTCACTTTGGGCCAGCAATGGTTCTCGAGTCCCACTCTCTCCCAGGGTGTAGGATCGGGGCATGACAACGTTGATGCCCGGTATTTTAGAAAAATTAGGAAGAAACTCCTTCGTTTGAGGGTAAAATAGTCAAAAAGTAGAAATACAAAGAAAATCTTTTGCCTTTTTTTGTATTTGTTTATTATTATTGTCTCTATCACAATTTGATCTATTAATTTAATTAGAAAAAATAATCCACAATCTGTGTATTCTTCACTGTTCACTCGTTATGTGAACACTAATTATTAAATTATCTTCCGATTGAAAACACCAAAGAAATAAATTGATGAAATAAAATAAGAAAAAGAAATTAAACTTCTCGCGCACTATATATAGAAGTATTTTGTGTGAAACAAAGTTCACAGTTAATTGCACATTTCTTATGTTCTTTTGTTTTTATTTAATAGAAAGTCAGTACCTAAATTTTCATGCTAAGAACTTCGGCGAACCATATCAATGGATTGCGGATGAATCATTTATGAAAATTTTAAACGATCTCAAATTGTTGCAAAAAAGAGATCCCCAATAATTTATAAGAAGTGAATGGTTGTGATTTATGACCGAAGAAACATAAATGTTGAAATTGTTGTGACTATTTGTAGTAAATAAGTCCTTTTTTTTGTATTAAATAAAATATGTATGTTAGTTAAAAGGATATTATTATTCTAAAATGATACAAATAACATTGAAGTGTGTATGTGATGAAAATAGTAAGAGGAAAATACGAGTGTGAATTAATGAATGGTTTTCTACAATTTATTCACCAACTCTTTCTTATGTGGTATCTAGAATATCGTTGAATTTTGAATGTAATCAACTGTTGCAAATAACATTTGAGATTTTTTAAGAAGAGGAAGAGTAGAAAGCTTAAAAAATTGTAGATTAAAATTGAGAAGAAACCCCTCTATTTATACCTAAAAATAGTAGTATGAATAGGTACCTTATTAGAAAAGTCACAACGTTTCAAAAAAGTCACTGCTCATCGAAAAAGTCACAACTCATCAGAGAAAGCACAACCTTTGGAAAAGACACAACCCTTTGAAAAAATCACAACCCTTTGAAAAAGTCGAAACTCATTGGAAATGTCACAACCTCTCAAAAAAGTTACACCCATTCAGAAAAGTCACAACCCTTTAATGTGAAAATGTATCTACTTTTAATATAATACAATTAAATAAATAAAATTGAGTATTTTTAATTGGGGGATATTATAGTAATTTAACATTTAAGTTTGGGAGTTCATATATATATATGTCACGACCCTGACCGTTGTGATTGACATCCACACTAACGCTCCGGTGGGAGAACCACTACTACAACCCAAACCAGGCAAATAATCTAAAAACTAAGGCATTTTAATCAAACACCAACGAAATAAAAACAGAGTTCCCATAAACTCTAACAAAAGTCTAACAATAATAACTAACAATTCCGAAGAATAACCTAGAACCTGAAAGTCAATATACCAAAACATCTAAACAAATGATCCAAGTCTAAACAAGAAGGGACACACCCCAAGCTAATGAACTAACTAAACAAATGTCTAAGTCCGAAAATGGTGGACACAGACGAAAGAGAATTCCATGGCAGCCCGAAAGAATTGGCTCACCCTTGAATTTGAAGCAATGATCACAGATCTTCTAAGTGAGGTCTGTCAGTAGCCGCTTGAAGATGCCCGTACTCAACAAAAATAAGAGCAAGTACAGAATCTGTACACAACCACAATGTACTGGTAGGATCACGCGGCTATCCCACTAGTGCAACATAAACAAGTAAAACAACATTATAATCGCATGCATATATATCAACATAAACAACATCATCAACATTTATGAACAACCAACAACTTCACATTTTATATCACATCATTGGTCCTCTCATGGAACCTAAACCGAAATAGTTAGCATGACAGAATGTGGCAATCGATCCCATAATTACACTGAAACGTGGCAATCCGATCCAAATTAGTTATACCGGAATGTGGCAATCCAATCCCATTCACACACCACAATCACAAACACAAGTACATCATCAAGATCATACATTTAAGTCATGATTTCATGGCAATGATATTTCATCTATCTCATTAACAACAAGTGTGATCAACATTGCAACATTGATACATAAACACGTATCATAATGAAGCAAAAACAAGCATACATCACACAAACATAGAATCACAATCATCACCTACCTCAAAACAAGCTTGAAAGCCTAAGAAACTTGATCCTTGCCTTTCTGGATTCGTTCCACTTGTTCTTGGTCTACAAATAATCAATATAATACGGGAATCAATAAACAATCATTAATTACCCGTATTACTAATAATTCTAAGAACCCTAGATTAAACCCATGATCCCAATAATCCAAATTAGGATTGTTCCCACCATATAATCTATAACAAAACCTTCCCTCATCAATATTCACCCATTCTATTACATTTTACGGATTGAAAAATGGATTCGGGGAGTGAAAAGCTGACCTTTAGCCTTAAGAATGGTGAAAAATGAGTAAGAGTCGCCTGGGGGTCGTTCCTTAGCTCTAAAAGTTGAGAAGTGTCAAATAAGGTTGTTTAGGGGTTTATTTACGACTTTAAGTCGCGTCGGTCCCGCTGCAGTGGCACTAACCTTGTTGTAGCGGTCCTGCCAAAGCGACCAGAACCCCCGCCTTAGCGGCTTCCGCATAACAGTGAGCTATTCGTCTTTCATCTACGATTTTGAGTCTCGTCGTACCCACCACAACGACCATCATCCCGCTGCGGTGACCCCGCTAGAGCGGTAACTATCCCGCCAAAAGCGGTCCAAACGGAACTAGAGAGCTATTAAGAGAATTCAAAAATCCCATTTCACAACACATCTCTAACCCACGATGATCAGAAATACCCTTTAAGCTAAGATCGATTCCGGGAGTTCTACTCGCCCGAATTCAATTCCGTAAAGTCGTACGAATTCCTTAACGAGTTATCTAATCACTCATGTAATCAAAACCATATGAGATCCACCCAATTGTTACCAGAATTCTCTACACCTCAAAGACTCCAATTTCGTCCAAATCTTGACAAGGTTGGGAAAAACCAAATACTACGAAAAAAGTTTTTCGGCCCCAAATTTTCCCCCATTGGCTTTTCTATAACGACGAGAATGGGTCGGTACAATAGATATCAATTTACCCATCATTCGTCCCCGAGTGACAAAATTTAGGAAAAGTAGGCTAAGGAAAGAATGAAATAGTACCTGAATTGACGAATAATTGGGGATACTTCTCTCGCATGTATTAAACCTTCACGGACTTAATCTCCTTGGTCCTCAACTTACGCATATCACGATCAAGGATTGCAATTAGTTCCTCTTCATATTAGAGGTCCTTGTCTAACACAATTGAGTCCCACTTAATGATATAATCCCCATCACCATGATACCACTTCAACATGGATACATGAAACACTGGATGAACACTCGATAAATTAGGAGGTAAAGCCAATTTATACGTCACCGGTCCCACACATTCAAGAATTTCAAATGGACCAATGTATCTAGGACTTAGCTTACCCTTCTTACCAAATCTCATCACCCCTTTCATGGGTGATACCTTAAGAAGAACATTTTGACCTGATTGAAACGCCATGTCTCTTACCTTATGATCCGCATACTTCTTTTATCAACTCTGGGCTTCTAGAAGCTTATCTTGAATACTCCTCACCTTATCTTGAGCATCCTTCACTAAATCAACCCCGAACGGTTTCACATCTCTAGCCTCAAACCATCCTATGGGTGATCTACATCCCCTCCCATAGAGTGCCGCAAATGGTGCCATATATATGCTGGAGTGATAACTATTATTATAGGAGAATTCACACAAAGGTAAGAACTTATCCTAATGCCCTCTGAAATCAATCACACATGCCCTCAACATGTCTTCCAATACTTGAATAGTCCTCTCCGATTGTCCATCCGTCTGTGGATGAAAGGCTGTACTAAAGGTGAGTTGTGTGCCTAATTCATCATGCAATTTCTTCCAGAACTTGGACGTGAATTGGGTACCACGGTCTGAGATGATAGAGAGGGGGACCCCGTGCAACCTCACTATCTCTTTCACATAAACTTTAGCCAATTGTTCAGCATTATAATCTATTCTTACCGGAATAAAATGGATTGACTTAGTCAATCTATCAACCACTACCCAAATAAAATCAAACTTTTCCAAAGTCTTGGGAAGACCAACAACAAAATCCATGGCTATTCTTTCCCACTTCCATTCTGGAATTGGCATTCTTTGAAGTAAACCTACATGACTTTGATGTTCATATTTCACTTGTTGACAATTTTGACACTTCGCTACAAACTCTGCTATGTCCTTTTTCATGCCCGGCTACTAATAGAATATCGCGAACCATGAGACTCCGCCACCAATTTCTCAATCAAGTCATCTACTCTAGGAACACATATTCTCCCCTTAATATTTAGTACACCATCCGCATCAAGAATGGTCTCTTGTGCCTTACCCATCACAGTCTTTTTCTTAAGTTCCTCCAACTTCTCATCTTCAAATTGTTTGGCCTTGATTTCTTCAATGAACGTGGCCCTTACCTCAATACTAGCTAGCACCCCACCTCTTTCTGAGATGCCCAATTGCATGAACTTAGACTCTAAGGTCTGAATTTCTTTAGCCAAAGGTCGCTTGGCTACACTTAAGCAAGTTAAACTACCCATACTCATCGCTTTATGACTCAAAGCGTCTGCCACCACATTAGCCTTGCCCGGATGGTATTGAATGGTCACATCATAATGTTTAAGTAACTCCATCCACTTTCGCTGCCTCAAATTCAGATCCTTTTAAGTGAACACATGCTGCAAACTACGATGATCCGTAAACACTTCACACTTAACACCATAAAGGTAATACCACCATATCTTAAGAGCGAACACTACTGTTGCCAACTCTAAATCATGCGTTGGATAATTCCTCTCATGCACCTTCAATTGACGCGAGGCATAAGCTATAACATTCTTATCCTGCATCAACACAGCACCCAAACTAGAATGTGAAGCATCACAATAAAAAATATTTTTTTACCTTCAACCGGTAATGCTAGAATAGGCACGATGGTCAAGTGTGTCTTGAGCTGTTGAAAGCTTTCTTCACACTTTCAGTCCATTCAAATGGTATCTCTTTTTTGGTCAAATTAGTCAAGTGAGTAGCAATGGAAGAAAAATTCTTAACAAAACAACGATAATAGCTAGCGAGTCCCACAAAACTCCTAACTTCCGTCACAGAGCTAGGCCTAACCCAATTCTTAATCGCTTTAATATTTTGAGGATCTACCATTTCCCCTTCTTTTGAAACTACATGTCTCAAAAATGCTACCGATTTTAACCAAACTTCACACTTAGAAAAATTAGCATATAGATTTTGCTTCCCAAGACTACCAAATCACTACGAACATGGTTGGCATGCTCTGCCTCACTCTTCGAATATACCAAAATATCATCAATAAACACTATAACGAACGAACAAATCAAGAAATGGTTTGAACACCCCATTCATCAAACTCATGAAAGTTGCAGGCGCATTGGTCAAACCAAAAGACATAACCAAAAACTCATAGTGCCCATAACGAGTTCTAAACGCCGTCTTGGGCACATCCTCAGGCTTAATTTTTAATTGATTGTAAGCGGACCTTAGGTCAATCTTAGAGAAACCATTGCACCTTGCAATTGGTCAAAAAGATCATCTATTCTAGGCAAATAGTACCTATTTCGAATAGTGACTCTATTTAATTACCGGTAATCTATACACATTCTCATACTACCATCTTTCTTTTTAACAAACAAAACTGGAGAACCCCATGGGGAAGCACTAGGGCGAATAAATCCCTTATCAAGGAGCTCTTGGATTTGAGCCTTAGGCTCTCTTAATTCTGTCGGAGCCATGCGATATGGAGGGATAGAAATCGGGCCGTACCAGGCTTTAAATCAATGCAAAAATCTATATCTCTATCCCGAGGCATACCAGGAAAATCATTTGGAAACACTTCACTAAATTCAGGCACCATAGGAATAGACCCGATAGATGTAACCTCAATCTCAACATCCCTAATATGAGCCAAATAAGCCAAACAACCATACTCTACTAATTTACTAGCCCGAATGGAGGATATAATCTTAGCTTGTTTAGGCTTGTACACCCCTTCCAACTCTAATTTTTCCCTTCCCAAAATTTCTAGAGTTACGGACTTAGTATTACAATTTAGCACAACATAATAGGGGGACAACCAAGTCATACCTAAGATTATGTGAAAGTCAATCATATCCAAAATTACCAAATCATCCCAAGTCTGAAAACCCATAAACAAAATAGGACAAGCACGATAGACATGGGTAACTATGACCGACTCTCCAACTGGGGTAGAAACAAGGATAGGGGCATCAAGAATATCACAAATCATCTCAAAATCAGAGGCAAATCTCATAGATACATAACAATAAGTAGAACCCGGATCAAATAACACATTAGCCATCCGGTTACAGACAAGAATAGTACCTGTGATCACCGCGTCGCATGCATCCGCCTCATTCTTGCCTGGAAAAGCATAACACTATGCTCTATCATCAAGACGAGCCACTTCCCAGCCTGATGCGCGTTACCCCTGCCTCCGTTACCATTACTATTTCCTCTACCTCCACGGCCTCATTGATTACCTCCTCGCCCACCTTGTGGACGTCCTATACCATTATTACCATTCCCCACGGGTACCACTGCTCTAGACTGTTGTTGCTGCGCGGAATCTAACACACGTGGGTGGGGACAATCTTTCCTCATATGTCCTGGTTCACCACAATTGTAGCATATCTAGATAAAGCATGGAACTTGGCCTCATAAGGAGCCATAAACATACCACTTTGCTCTAAAGCCATAAATTCATCTATCTTACGATCCCTCAAGGTTCCAGGCACATACTTTTCCAGAAATAGAGCATGAAATTAGGTCCAAATAAGTGGAGGTAAAGTAGAAGATCTGCACTCCATATAAGCTCTCCACCATTGCTTAGCCTTCCCTTGAAGTTGGAAAGACAAGAACTCAACCCCATGTTGGTGAACAATACCCAATTTATGCAACCTCTCATAACAGTCTAAGATAAACTCATAAGCTTCTTCAGTCTCAACACCCAAAAACACAGGAGGTTTAAGCTTCAAGAACTTAGTCAACATGTCATGCTCATTACCAGTCATAACAGAACCCAACAAAGGACGGAAAAAGCTTCAGTACCTACATTTCTACCCATCTTAGGTGCAGTGCTAGCAACATGAGGATTAGTAAGAGTTTGATTTACTTGAGCAGATGGAAGTACTCCAGGACCAGCCAACCCTTTTAAGAATGCCTTAATCTATTGAGCTAACACAGGATCGATGGGAGGAACAACCGCAGTCTTCGCTGGCACCTCTTCCTCTTGTCCATTTTCCTCAACATCTCCAAACTCATTATCCTCTTCTATCTCCTCATTATGCACAGAAGGGTTCTCATTCATAGGAACATTATCAATCGGTACCTCTTTCACAGCAGGCGCTACTCTCCCATGGCCTCTACCCCTAGCTCTTCCTCTACCTCTGCCTCGACCGCGACCTCTCGCTGCAGATTCCTCAGTTGGAGCATTGACATGAGCTATGGGCCTAACACCGTTATACCTAGTATTAACCATCTGTGGACAAAAGAGTGAAGGAGGTTAGATACCAATTTGAATCGACAGATACCAATTGGAATCAAGTCATAACACGAAAAGAGACAAGAGAAAATAGAAAGATTTCCTAAAGTCCTATAGTCTCTCGAAGAAAAGTACAGGCATCCCCGTACCGTTCCGCAAGACTCTATTAGACTCATTTCGGTACATCGAGATCAACGAACCTAGGCTCTGATACCAACTTTGTCACGACCCAAATCGTCGTGATTGGCACCCACACTAATGCTCCGGTGGGAGAGCCACTACTACAACTCAAACCAAGCAAATAATCTAAAAACTAAGGCATTTTAATCAAACACTAAGGAAATAAAAATAGAGTTCCCACAAACTCTAACAAAATTCTAACAATAATAACTAACAATGCAGAAGAATAACCTAGAACTTAAAACTCAATGTACCAAAGCATCTAAACAAATGATCCGAGTCTAAACAAGAAGTGACACACCCCAAACTAATGAACTAACTAAACAAATGTATAAGTCCGGAAATGGTGGACATAGATGAAAGAGAATTCCATGGCAGCTCGGAAGAATTGGCTCACCCTTGAATTTGAAGCAGCACTCACATATCTTCTAAGTGAGGTCTGTCAGTAGCCGCTTGAAGATGCCCTGTACTTAACAAAAATAAGAGCAAGTACAAAATCAGTACACAACCACAGTGTACTGGTAGGATCACGCAGTTATCCCACTAGTGCAACATAAAAAAGTCAAACAACATTATAATCACATGCATATATATCAACATATACAACATCATCAACATTTATGAACAACCAACATCTTCACATTTTATATCACATCATTGGTCCTCTCATGGAACCCAAACCCAAACATTTAGCATGCCAGAATGTGGCAACCGATCCCATAATTATGCCAAAACGTGGCAATCCAATCCAAATTAGTTATGCCGGAACATGGCAATCCAATCCCATTCACACACCACAATCACAAACACAAGTACATCATCAAGATCATACATTTAAGTCATGATTTCATGGAAATGATATTTCATCTATCTCATTAACAACAAGTGTGATCAACATTGCAACATTCATACATAAACATGTATCATAATGAAGCAAAAACAAGCATACATCACACAAACATAGAATCACAATCATCACCTACCTCGAAACAAGCTTGAAACCCTAAAAAACTTGATCCTTGCCTTTCCGAATTCGTTCCACTTGTTCTTGGTCTACAAATAATCAATATAATATGGAAATCAATAAACAATCATTAATTACCCGTATTACTAATAATTTAAGAACCCTAGATTAAACCCATGATCCCAATAATCCAAATTAGGATTGTTCCCACCATATAATCTATAACAAAACCTTCCCTCATCAATATTTACCCATTCTATTACATTCTACGGATCGAAAAATAGATTCGGGGAGTGAAAAGCAGACCTTTAGCCTTAAGAATGGTGAAAAATGAGTAAGAGCCGCCTGGGGGTCGTTCCTTAGCTCTAAAAGTTGAGAAGTGTCAAATAAGGTTGTTTAGGGGTTTATTTACGACTTTAAGTCTTGTCGATCCCGCTGCTGCGACACTCACCTCGCTGTAGCGGCCCCGCCAAAGAGACCAGAACCCCCCGCCCCAATTGCTTCCTCGTAACAGTGAGCTATTCATCTTTCATCTACGATTTTGAGTCTCGTCATACCCACCACAACGACCGTCATCCCGCTGCGGCGGCCCGCTAGAGCGGTAACTATCCCGCCAAAGCGGTCCAAACGGAACCAAAGAGCTAATTAAAAGAATTCAAAAATCTCATTTCACAACACACCTCTAACCCACGACGATCAAAAATACCCTTTAAGCTAAGATAGATTCCGGGAGTTCTACTCGCTCGAATTCAATTCCGTAAAGTCATACGGATTCCTTAACGAGTTATCAAACCACTCAGGTAATCAAAACCATATGAGATCCACCCGATTGTTACCAGATTTCTCTACACCTCAAAGACTCTGATTTCGTCCAAATCTTGACATGGTTGGGAAAAACCAAATACTACGAAAAAAGTTTTCCGGCCCCAAATTTTCCCCCATTAGCTTTTCTATAACGACGAGAACGGATCTTTACAATATATATACTAGTAAAATTACTCGCGCTAGACGCAGGAATTTAATATCATAGAATTTATCAAATAATACTTAAAACCTATCAATCATTAAAACTAAAACACTATATTATCTTACA
Source organism: Solanum acaule (assembly GCA_036250505.1). Taxonomy (NCBI): domain Eukaryota; kingdom Viridiplantae; phylum Streptophyta; class Magnoliopsida; order Solanales; family Solanaceae; genus Solanum; species Solanum acaule. The sequence goes on along the minus strand of JAJOOR010000883.1, from coordinate 83,961 downwards.
TACAAGATTACGTAGTAACGAACATTAATAATGTAAAGGGAAATGGTAATTATAACATCTTATCATTTATCCTTCAATTAATCATCTTTAATTTGATTTTATAATTTATCCTTTTGCTTCCCGGAAGTGATACTGTTTGGTATTTTTGGGGAACTTAACGAACATCAACCTGAGATATTAAATTTTCTAATAAATAAATAATTGTTGGTGAAGGGATAAATAAATTTTAAAAGGCTGAAAAAAGTGAAGAAATAGTATAATTTTAACGTGTAGAAAGTTCAGCCCTAACTTTTGCTTTGTATATATCATTTTAAAGTTCCTCATTTAAATGTATCATAAGTAATTATTAAAAATTAAAGGGAGAGTGTATCATATTAGACAATAATTCAACTTCTTAGATATACTTGAAAGAGAAAAATATTAAACAAAAATATTCAGTTATTTTGGGTGCTTTTTAAATAAAACAGCATACCAGAGTGATGGAGTTCAATTTAAAACTAGACTTCTATTCCAATTGCAGTGTCGAGAAACAGATCTATTACTTCAAGAAAAGTATTTACAAATTGCAGTAAACTTGAAAACCTATCGATATTTCATATTTAATATGAACAATTAATTTATTGTGTAGTTATATAAATCTTTGAGATTAAAAGAGGCTCCGGTCTAGTCATCTTCCTCTATAGGTCATCTGACACAACATCCTTGAAGCCATGTCAAAAGTTTATCAATTCTTGCCTTCTTTTCCTGGTTCACTTCACACATAAAGGTGCGGTAAGATTTTTAAGGTCTTTATGTCCTTACAATGGCATACTAAATTTGAATTTTGTCTTCAAGAGATGGTAGTATAGATCTATAAGGAATTTTTTATCGTACCTTCAACAATTTCAGTAGAGAAAACTTGCATGAATACCCAATTAATGTGTGTTATTTAATCTGTACTAACAAATACTTATAACAATAACTTTGCACAAACATAAACAACAAAGTTTAAAGCATGTACTCAAAAACTATTAATAACATAAGCATAAAATAATGACTGTAAAAATCATTCCAGGATCTACAACAATAGAATGAAAGAGAAAGAAAAAAATCAAGTCCACTGAATGCACAGTATCCCCTTAAGGAAATTATTTTCCTCTAGTACCTGAGCTTTAAAGGAATAGATCCTCTTAGGATAGAACGATTTTATTCACGAGTGTATTGATACAAAAATAATAGTGTCAGTGAGTCACTCAACAAGAGCAAAGTACATGAATATTTAATTTTGCAGAAAAAGAAGAAGAAGAAGTTTAGAATTTTCGTTGTTAAAAAATGAGAGGAAATCCCTCTATTTATATACAACAAAGGGTAGTGTGAACATATGCTTGTTTTACCTTATCGAAAGGTCACAACTCTTTAGAAAAGTTACAACCCTTCAGAAAGGTCACAACCTTTTCTAAAAGTCACACCTCTTCATAAAAGTCACAACATTTCATAAGAGTCGTAACTTTTCATAAAAGTCACAACTTTTCATAAAAGTCGCACCTCTTCATATTTCATTTACACCTTTTAAAATCCAACAACGTGTACTTCATATATCAATTCAAAGCTCCAATAGATGACATTGACCTTCAATCTATATTGTACCACCCCTAGAAGAAAAAATAGTTAAATCAAATCACCAAAGTTAAAGTAAGATTATGGAGAAACGGTAGACTAATGCATGCAACAATGCAAGTATACATAGGATTAAATGAGAAGCATTCACAATTCCAAAATCAAAAAGAAAATTCTCAAGGTATAAGTGTTATATATACATCTGAACGAACTAACTCGCCTAGTTTGGCCGTTCTGGTACCAGTTGGTTAAACTTAAGTTTGGCCTTGTAACAACATGTTCCCATCGTTATGGATAAGCCAACGGGGAAGGAATTTAGGCCAGAAAACTTCTGAGTATCAACTTGAAAATTGTGAGCCTAGGCTAGACTTGGATGAATTCTGAATCAGGTGAGGTCTAGGGTAATCTGGAAATGGACGGGGGATTTGATTATGAATTTGATCATTTAAGTGAATAGCCAAGACAATAAGAAGCATGTAGGAATTAAAAAAATCAAATTAGGGTGGGTAGAACTTTCGTAATTGATCCTAGCGTGAAAGGGTAGTTTTAGAACATCAGGGTTTGAAGGTGTGTTGTGAAATGGGGACTTGGAACACAAATTACGAATCTCTATTTCCATGCACCCCACCACGGCGGGAATATTCCCACCATGGTAGGATTGTCCCGCTATGGCGGGCCAGTCGCGAGTAAAAATGAAAAAGTCCCCAAAACGTTATTTTTCTGCAAAATTCGTTCTTGGAGAGAAAAAGGGCAACCTAGGGATATTTCTTTTGGATTTTCACTAATTCTCGCGCTAAAGTCAAGTCAATTATTCCCCTAATTCATAAATTGATTCTTAGAACTTAGAATCCTTGCTATTTATCCTTGGGGGAGGGTTTAGGCTTGAATTTAATAGTGGAAAAGCCCTAGTTGGGTGTTAGGATTATAACATTGGCCAAGGTTTAGTATTTGGATATAATCCGGGTAAACTAAGCCACTATTATGATCCTTTGCATAAATTATTTATTTTAGACCAAGAACAAGTTGAGAGACTCCGCAAAAGGAAAGCTCAAGTTCCTTAAGAGTGTTCAAACTTGGTTTCAAGATAGGTGATGGTTTGATTTCCTGTCTGTGTTATATATGCCTCCTAACTACTCTATTGTATTCAAGCATGTATGTGAAGAGGGAAAGATGAAATGAATCTAATGAAATGACTATTTGTGATTTTGTAGCATGCAATGAACCTGTTACCTGATTGTACGATACAAGTGTGTAAATTATTCATTGTGCTACTGATTGTGTTTGTGATTGTGGTTGATTAGATCGAGTGTCACGTTTCGACAAATAATTGGATCGGGTGTCACATTCTGACACATATTGGATTACGTGTCACGTTTCAACATATTATTGGATCGGGTGTTACATTTGGACATACTAACAATTTGAGAGTGGGTTCCATGAGAGAACCATCATTGACTACTGCATTTGAGATTGATATTGTGAAACTAATATATTGAGCATGAACTGGTAGATTGTTATTATTTCTGTATATGTGTAGTTTGCTATGTCGTAGTTACTTGTGTATGTTTCACTTACTCAAATAGCTATGTGATCTTACGAGTACATCATTGGTTTATGTACTGATACTGCACTTGCTCTTTTTTATTGAGTACAGGGCATCTTTAGGCGGCTGTTGAGAGACCTCAGCTAGGAGATCACTGACTTGTCGAGTTCAAGGGTGAGCCAGTTCCTTTAGGCTACCATAAATTCATCTAGGATCTTAGTCCATTTCCTTCAGACTTAGACCTTTCAGACTCTTTACTATATGTTTAGTTGTTTTGGGGTTGCATCCCCTTATCTTAGACCGTTTAGTTAGAAGTTTTGGTAAAATGAATTTTAGGTTCTAGGGGTTGAATTTCTACTTGTTTATGTTTGTTTTGATAACTTACTGAGTTTATGGGAACTCAACTTTCAAATTGATTATTTAAACCTATTTTGACATCTTTAAATGGTTGTCTTTTGGTTAGCATTTGTAACACCTCGCTATTTCAAAGAACAAGAATTAGAAAGAAACCATTTTTGGAAAGATTTAAATTTGGAAATTTTGGGAAGTTATGCTAAGTATGAGTTTTGTGTCAACTTCAAATGACCATAACTTTCAGTACAAGATGAGTTAGGTGTACCATAAGATAAATAAAAGGTCTTTAAATTATCTTTCCAACGCCACCGAGTTTGGTAATTTTCGAGCTCAATGAGGGAGATAGGTCTGTTTGAAGTTGGGTTGTCTAGTTAAGGAAATCTACCCGGATGTAAGAGGGGTATTTTGGTCTTTCCAATACCTAATTAATTTATTTCATTTTTCATAATTAATTAGGGGTATAAACTTATTTGGTTCAGTTTACACCATCATAATTACGCTAGGGCTTTTGAGATAGGAGAAAAGTCAAGGCGTTCTTGGAGATTTCTTGCGGAATCAAAGTCGTTTCGCCAGGGGTTGATCCCTAAAGAGGTATGTGAGTTCACATAGCGTTGGGTTCATTCACCCACGCACCAATCATGTTAATTTCAGTGTTAAATTCATTCTAGAAAGTTGAAGGTTTGATGTTCTTGAATTGTGTTCTTGAAATTGACTTTCGGTCTTGAGTTGGGATGAGATTGATGAGTTCTTGAGGAAATCATGTCGATTCTAGAGTTGTTTTTTAGTAGATTCTTGTGTACATGTATTGGGTATCTGAAACTAAAGAAAAATTGAGAAAAAGAACCGAATTTAGTCGAATTAAGATTAGAAAACGAGAAGAAAAATTCGTTGGATTGGACTGGGGGAAGGGTGGTGTGACGCACGACTGATGCGCCAGCAGGGCTGGCGTGGCGCGCTAGCATTGCACCAAGATTGAGCCTCTGAACTATAGGAGCTGGCGCCCCCACGCCAGCAGTGCGCCCGTGACGTGTTCCCGCACCCTTTTTCCATCGTTTAGCCCGTCTGAGTCCTTCTAAAGTGTACTAACACTTCCTATCGATTCTAACTACTCTAAATGACTTCTACATCTAGAAATCATCCTTAAACATGAATCATAACCTTGAATCCATAAATTCAAATTCAAGGAAAGTCAAGAGTCAAGTCTAGAGAGTTCTTAGAGTGTTTTCAAAAGTCTTTTACAAATTTTTTAACTTGTTTTAAAGACTTGAGCATTGAGTTGAGTAAGAGTAAGAGTGAAGTTGAATTCTTCAAAATATTATATGGGAACTAAGTATTCCCAAGAGTAAAATATTTTCACATTTAAACAAGAGAGGAAACATTGATTTCCAAGAGAGCTTTTGAGCTAGTTTTTGAGTAATAATCTCAAACCATAGAAAGAGTTATGTTTTTAAACATATGAGCTAGTTATATTTTTGGAGTAGTACTGAGCACCGATTTAGGGACGAGTCTGAGTTCAAATAATTCAAAGTCTCCATAAATTGTGTAGCCAACATGGGTAGTAAAGGGTCATAATATTTAGATAATTCCTTAATGCTTTTAGCATGGACTAGTGGATCCACTTACTAGTAGGTTCTCTACCCCTGGCAAGGTATAAGACCACCCTGGCAGCGTGAGGCAAGACGTTGTATCATCACATAGCTCATAGTGATGGTTGTCGATTAAAGAATTTCCCACAGAGTTACTTGTACTTTTATATACAAAACTAAGTACTATTGTGTTTTGTTATACACTTAGTTATTAACTTCTTGTTTTAAAGATTTTATTTATACTACATCCTTATTACTGATTTATATTGAAATGAGTAGAGTTATGTTAAGGTGAAGTTAGTTTCTTTAGTTCCTTTTCAGGCTTATGTTTTGTTTTAGAATTCCTCTTCTTATGCTTGTATATTCAATGTACTGATGTCATTTGGCTTGCTTCTTTTATGATGCAGATACATGTAACCAAGATCAACATCCAGTGCTTCGTTGATCTAGCTGAGCATTCAGAATCATTTGGTGAGCCTCTTTGCTTTCCAGAAGATCCCTTTTATCATGTTTTATTATTTTAGTTGTTAGGATGATCGGGGGTCTTGTCCCGACATCCCTCTTAGTATTTAGAGGCTTCGTAGATGGTTAGTTAGTAATTCATTAGTCTTGTTATTTCAGTTGTTTTGAATATAAGACTTGAGCTGCCTTATTGGCTAGTTGAATGTTTACTTTCATTACATTCTATTTTATTGCATGGATTTATCTTTGTTGAGTAAAGTCTTCCACTGAGTAGTAAGTCATGCCAAAGGTTCTCTTGGTGCCAGCAATGGTTCTTGAGTGCTAGTCCCTCCCAGGGTATAGGCTTGGGGCAAGACAAACTTGGTATCAGAGCCCAGAATTTAAGAGTTCTAGGGTGTCTATGAAGTCGCTTCCGTAGAATTCTAGTTATCAGTGTGAAGCGCGCCACATCTATAATTATGAGGCTGCAATATTTAGGAACTATCTCACTTCTTCCATACTCATTTCATGCGATATAGTTCATCTCTATTAAAGTTTCTTTCTAATTCGTGCTTGCTTGTATCTTTTAGATCATGCCTCCACGAAGAGATGTCTGAGGTCGTCCTGCTTGGAGGAAAGTTGGGGAACAAGGAGTACCTAATGCACCAGAAGTGCAACCCCAAGGAGAGGTCACTAATGCTGAATTTTGGGAAGCTATTCGAATGCTGAGTTAAGCTGTGACCAACCAAGTTGGGCAACAAAGAGGGGTTCGATAGGAAGTGGATGATACTTCTAGGATCCGTGAGTTCTTCAGGATGAATCCTCCAAGCTTCATTATTTTAAGTGTCAACGAGGACCCAAAAAACTTTGTAGAGGAACTGCAGAAAGTGTTTAAAATTATGCATGTTGTCGCTGCTGAGTGAGTGGAACTAGTTGCATATCAACTGAAGAGTATTGCTAGAATCTAGTTTGACCAATGGAAGAAGGGTAGAGCTGAGGATGCAGCGATTGTGAATTGGGATGTATTTGTGAGTGATTTCATGGGGTGTTTCTTTCCACGTGAGCTAAGAGAGGCAAATGTAAGAGAATTCCTCACCCTTAAGCAGAAATCTATGAGTGTGCATGAGTATAGCCTTAAGTTCACCCAACTTTCCCATTATGCTCCGGAGATGGTTGCTGACATTAGGAGTAGGATGAGTCTGTTTGTTTCTGGGTTGTCTCTTCTCTTAAGTAAGGAAGATAAGGCAACTATGCTGATACAAGATATGGACATAGAAAGGATGATGATCTATGTGCAACAGGTTGAGGAGCACAAGTTGAGGGATAGAGAAGAGTTTAGAAACAAGAAGGCTAAGACATCAAGGAATGAGTCTGGGTAGCAAAAGAGTAATGTGAACCGGTCTTCTTTCCAACATAAGCAAAAGGGACCTGCTCCATCATCTGCTAGTGCACCTACACCAAGGAACAGATGTGAGTTTAAAAATCAGAATTCACAAAATTTCATAGCTATACCTACACAGTCTCAAGGTAGTGTTGCACATGGAGGTAATGGGACTCGTGTGTGTGCTAAATGTGGTAGGACCCACTCAGGGGTGTGTCGTGATGGCTCTACTGGTTGCTTCAAGTGTGGTCAGAGCTGTTACTTTATGAAAGAGTGCCCTAAGAACAGACAAGGTAATGGTAATGGGGGCAATCGAGCCCAATCTTCTTCAATTGCTCCACAAGATAGAGGTGCACCCAGATGAGCTACTTCAGAGGCATGCGGAGGATCAAACCATTTGTATTCTATTACTAGTCACCAAGAATAAGAGGATTCTCCAGATGTTGTCACTAGTATGATCAAAGTCTTTAATTTTGATGTTTATGCTTTAGTAGATCCAGGAGCGAGTCTATATTTTGTGACTCCATATATTTCTATGAATTTTGATATTCTTCCTGAACAACTTCTTGAGCCCTTCAGTGTTTCTACACCTGTTGGTGAGGCTATTCTAGCTGAGAGAGTCTATCGTGATTGTGCCATTTTCGTCAATCACAAGAATACCATTGCTGACTTAATCGAGTTGGACATGGTAGATTTTGATGTCATTCTAGGTATGGACTGGCTTCATGCCTGTTATGCCTCAGTTGATTGTAGAACTCGAGTAGTTAAGTTCCAGTTTCTTAATGAGCCAGTTATAGAGTGGATGAGTAGTTTTGTAGTGCCTAAGGGTCGTTTCATTTCGTATCTTAAGGCCAGAAAGTTAGTTTCCAAGGGTTGTATCTATCACTTAGTCTGAGTTAATGACTCTAGTGTTGAGACACCACCTATTTAGTCAATTTCAGTTGTGAATGAGTTCCAGAGGTCTTTCTAAATGATTTTCCCAAAGTCCCTCCTAAGAGAGAAATAGACTTCAGTATAGATATTCTTCCCAATACTCGTCTTATCTCTATTACGCCATATAGAATGGGACCAACAAAGTTGAAAGAGTTAATAGAGCAGTTGAAAGATCTCCTTAAGAAAGGCTTTATTCGACCAAGTGTCTCACCTTAAGGAACTCCGGTTTTATTTGTGAGGAAGAAAGATGGTTCTCTTAGAATGTGTATAGACTACCGTTAGTTGTACAAGATTACTATCAAGAATAAGTATCCTCTTCCGAGAATTGTTGATCTCTTAGATCAATTTCAGGGTGCCACTTGTTTTTCTAAGATAGACCTCAGATCTGGCTATCATCAGTTGAGAGTAAGAGAAAGTGACATCCCTAAGACAGCTTTCATGACCCGCTATGGTCATTGTGAGTTCCTAGTTATGTCTTTTAATTTGACCAATGCTCCGGCAACATTCATGGACCTTATGAACAGAGTATTCAAGCCTTATTTAAATATGTTTGTTATCATATTCATTGATGACATTCTAATCTATTCGAGGAATGAGCAAGATCATGCTTGTCATCTCAGAATAGTCCTTCAAACTCTCAAGGATAAGGAGTTATATGCTAAATTTTCTAAGTGTGAATTTTGGCTTGAGTCTATGTCATTCTTAGGCCATAGTGTTTCCGGTGATGGAATTCAAGTTGACACTCAAAAGATAGAGGTAGTGCAGAATTGGCCTAGACTCGCGTCTCCAACTGACATTAGGAGTTTCTTAGGATTAGTTGGTTATTATAGAAGGTTCATCGAGGGGTTCTCATCTATTTCATTCCCGTTGACTAAAAAAATAGTTAAGTTTCAATGGTCTTAAGCTTGTGAGAAAAACTTTCAGGAATTGAAAAAAATGGTTGACTACTACCCCAGTATTGACCTTACGAGAGGGTACACAAGGTTTTGTAGTATATTGTGATACGTCCAGAGTTGGTTTGGGTTGTGTATTAATGAAGAATGGCAAAGTTATAGCTTATGCCTCCAGACAACTTAAGATTCACAAGAGGAATTACCCAACCGATATCATGATCTAGAGTTGGCTGTTGTAGTATTCACTTTGAAAATATGGCATCACTATCTTTATGGTGTTCATGTAGATATGTTCACTGATCATAAGAGCCTTTAGTATGTGCTTAGTCAGAAAGAGCTTAATCTCAGACAAAGAAGGTGGTTAGAGTTACTCATGGATTATGACATGAGTATTATTTATCACCTAGGTAAGGCTAATGTTGTTGCTGATGCCTTGAGCATATTGTCTATGGGTAGTACTGCCCATTTTGAGGAAGGCAAGAAAGAGTTAGCTAAAGATGTGCACAGACTTGCGCGATTGGGAGTTCGTTTAATTGGATTCCAATGAAGGAGGAGTGGTGATGATGAATGGGACTGAATTGTCACTAGTGTCTGAAGTAAAAGAGAAACAAGACCGAGATCCTATTTTTCTTGAATTGAAGACAAATGTTCATAAGCAAAAAATGATGGCTTTTGAACAAGGGAGAGATGGTGTGTTAAGGTATCAAGGTAGATTATGTGTACCAAAGGTGGATGAACTCCAAGAGAAGGTCATGGAGGAAGCTCATAGCTCCAGGTATTCTATCCATCTGGGTTCCACAAAGATGTATCGTGACTTGAGAGAAGTCTATTGGTGGAGTAGTATGAAGAAGGGCATTGCAAAGTTCGTTGCTAATTGTCTGAATTCCCAACAAGTTAAAGTAGACCACCAAAGGCCCGATGGTTGATGAGTCCAATATTTGGACTCATTTAGGGCTTTAGTTACAATGATTTAGTGTCCTCAAATGCTTATTTTGTGCTAATAACTGATGTAAAATCCTTGATTTTCAGATACATGGATTGAGGAACAAAGCTAGGACAAAAATGAACAATAAATACAACACGAGCGAAAAAGAGAAGGGAAAAACAAGCCTGATGATCGCCGATGTCACTCGATGACTCGCCAAGTTTCCCCTCTACCGCCTAAAGTTATAGAACGCAGAGGCTGGATTAGGAATAACTTCGGCGAGCATCAGTTCCACTCGGCGTGACGCCGATCGTATCGGTGATGGATGACCATGTCGCTGAAAGTACTGATAGAGACCCAGATAATCACAGATGGGCGAGACAAAAGACAGAAGGGCACATCGCGGAATGAAATGATGATCCTGAGTTGGCTCGCCTAAAATTACAGTGGTCGGATGAAGAAGATGTGAAGCAGGAAGGCGAGACGAAAGGACAATTGGTGAGTCGCCGAATGGTCAGTGAAGCTCGACTTTCCTCGTCGAGTGGCCCCAAAAAGTCACACCAGATTTTGTATAAATTGATTTTTGCATGTGAGAGAAAGCATTCAGAAATCGCGAGAAACAAAAGATAGAGAGAAAATACACTGTTATTGTTGATTTGAAGTGATTTTAACAAGATTCTTCATTTGGGTTTTGTAATAGATAATATATTATTGAATTTTGACTTCTGAATTTCATTTACCCAGCTATGAAAAACATGGCAGGTATTGAATTTCATCTTTTTACCATGATTGGCTAAAACCCTAACCTTGGGGGTTTGACAATGTGACCAATTGTTGCATTTGATTAAGTGGGTGTCATCAAATAGTGAATTTTGCGTTAATTTGAAGTGGGTCTGAATTATTAGCGTGGTATAACTTCATTATTGCATGCTTGATGCAACATAGTTCAGAGTTTTGTGCTTACTCGAGAGAGAAGCATAGAGCCAACGTAGTAATTTGGCATCCTTAGTAGTGGGTCAGTACGGTTTCAGCTTGAGAAAGTAAGAATTGAGATTCAGCCTTTGTGTCTAGCTCGAAAGAGTAGATTTGATGAGAAAGTGGGCTGGGCGTTTTATTGCTAATGTTGAAGTTCGAGAGAATTCAGCAAAAATAAGGTAATTATTCGAGATAAAATTGCTTTACAGATAGTCCATTCTACCCACAACAAATTAGCATTGTTGGTAATGATGTTCACCCATTAAGTTGAATTCAATAGTTGGTTAGTCAATCCCCCAAGTGTTGTATCGTTATTTGATTTTTCCGTGTTGATTGTTGAAGTGGGTTATTAAATACAACCTGGAATTTGATTTCTAAACTCTTAAATTTTGTGCTTGTCTAGCTGAAGAGATTGCTGACATACTTTCATATTCGAATTCAAAAGAAAGCTACTCTCTGTGAGATCGACCCCAACTCATATAGTTGGATTTATACTGATTTATGACCGTTGACACTTAGAATTGGATGAAGTGTCTTTGAAACATTAATCAATGGTATGGCTCAGAATATAGAGATTCCAAAATGGAAGTGGGAGATGATCACTATAGACTTTATTACAGGTTTGCCGCGGTCCTGCAGACAACATGATTCGATTTGGGTGATTGTAGATCGAATGACTAAATCAACCCATTTCTTACCGATAAAGACTACCCATTTAGAAAAGGATTATGCCAAGTTATATCTTCAAGAGGTAGTTAGACTTTATGGAGTTCCAGTGTCGATTATTTGAGATAGAGGTGCATAATTTACTACATAATTTTGGAAGTCATTCTAGAAATGTTTGGGTTCAAAGGTGAACTTGAGTACTGCTTTTCATCCTCAGACGGATGGTCAAGCAGAGCGCACTATTCAGACTTTAGAAGATATGTTGAGGTCTTGAGTGATTGATTTCAAGGGTAATTAGGATGATCACCTACCTCTAATTGAGTTTGCTTATAACAATAGTTACCATTCTAGCATCCAAATGGCTCCATATGAGGCTCTTTATGGGAGAAGATGCGGAATCTCCTATTAGATGGTTTGAGGTTGGTGATGCAGGACCAGACTTAGTTCATCAAGTTATGGAGAAAGTGAAGGTTATTCAAGAGAGATTGAAAACAGCGCAGAGTCGTCAGAAATCCTATACAGATATTAAGAGGAGAGACTTAGAGTTTGAAGTAGATGATTGGGTCGATTTGAAAGTTTCACCCATGATTTGGTAAGAAGGGGAAGCTTAGTCCCCGATATATTGGTCCTTACAAGATATCCAAGAGCATTGGCAATGTAGCCTATGAATTAGAGCTACCCCAAGAGTTAGCAGGGATTCATCCGATATTCCACATTTCCATGTTGAAGAAGTGTATGGGCGATCCTTCACTTATAATAGCTACTGAAGATATTGGTATTAAGGATAACTTATCTTATAAGGAGATTCCTGTTCAGATATTAGATCGCCAGGTTCGCAAGTTGAGGACCAACGAAGTAGCATCAGTTAAAGTTCTATGGAAAAATCAACTTATTCAGGAAGCTACTTGGGAGGTTGAGGAGGACATAAAGAAGAGATACCCACATCTCTTCGAATCTGGAGAAATTCCATATTAACGTACTAATCCTTTTCTTGGCATTTGTTTTAAGTTAGCATGTTGTATTTATAATTTGCTTATTGGGTGTCTGAGCTGAATGTTAGATGTTACACCCTTAGCCTACTTAGAGCAATCTCATTCGAGGACAAATGTTCCCAAGGGGAAGATATTGTAACACCTCGCTATTTGAAATAACTAGAATTAGAAAGAAACCATTTTTGGAAAGATTTAAATTTGTAAATTTTGGCAAGTTATGTAAATATGAGTTTTGGGTAAATTTCAAACGAACATAACTTTCAGTACATGAGGAGTTTGGTATGCCATAAGATATCAAATGAAAGGTCTTTGAATTATGTTTCCAACACCACCGAGTTTGCTAATTTTCGAGCTAATATGAGTGAGATATTCCCGTTTGAAGTAGGGCTGTCTAGTTAAGAAAAGCTACCCCGATTTGAGAGGGGTATTTTGGTCTTTCCATTACCTAATTAATTTATTTCGTTTTTAGTAATGAATTAGGGGTATAAACTGATTTGGTTCAGTTTACACCATCATAATTACTCTAGGGCATTGAGAGAAGAGAAAATAGGAGAAAAGTCAAGGCGTTCTTAGAGATTTCTTGCGGAATTGAAGTTGTTTCGTCAAGGGTTGATCCCTAAAGAGGTATGTGAGTTCACATAGCATTGGGTTCATTCACCCATGTGCCAATCATGTTAATTTCAGTGTTAAATTCATTCTAGAAAGTTGAAGGTTTGATGTTCTTGAATTGTGTTCTTGAAATTGACTTTTGGTCTTGAGTTGGGATGAGATTGATGAGTTCTTGAGGAAATCATGTCAATTTTAGAGTTGTTTTTGAGTAGATTCTTGTGTACTAAAGAGAAATTGAGAAAAAGAACAGAATTTAGTCGAATTAACAGAAAACGAGAAGAAAAATTCGTCGGATTGGACCTGGGGAAGGATGGCGCGACGCACCACTGATGCGCCAGTAGTGCCCCAAGATTGAGCCTCTGAACTTTAGGGGTTGGAGCCCCGCGCCAATAGTGCGCCCGTAACGTGTTCCCCCACCCCTTTTCCATTGTTTTTGCCCGTCTGAGTCCTTCTAAAGTGCACTAACATTTCCTATCGATTCTAACTACTCTAAATAACTTCTAAACATCTTGAAATCATCAATAAACATGAATCATAACCTTGAATCCATAAATTCAAATTCAAGGAAAGTCAAGAGCCAAGTCTAGAGAGTTCTTAGAGTGTTTTCAAAAGTCTTTTACAAATGTTTTAACTTGTTTTAAATACTTGAGCATTGAGTTGAGTAAGAGTAAGAGTAAGAGTGAAGTTCAGTTCTTCAAAAGATTAGATGGGAACTAAGTATTCCCAAGAGTAAAATATTTTCACATTTAAACAAGAGAGGAAACATTGATTTCCAAGAGAGTTTTTAAGCTAGTTTTTGAGTAATAATCTCAAACCACAGAAAGAGTTATGTTTTTAAACATATGATCTAGTTACATTTTGAGAGTAGTATTGAGCACCGATTTGGGGACGAGTCTTAGTTCAGATAATTCAACGTCTCCATAAACTGTGTAGCCAACATGGCTAGAAAAGGGTTATAATTTTTTGATAATTCCTTAATGCTTATAGAATAAGGTAGTGGATCCACTTAGTAGTAGGTTCTATACCCCTGGCAAGGTATAGGATGGCCGTGGCAGTGTGAGAAAAAACGTTGTATCATCACATAGCTCATAATGATGGTTGTCGATTAGAGAATCTCCCACAGAGTTACTTGTACTTTCATATATAAAACTAATTACTATTGTGTTTTTTTTGTACACTAAGTTATTAGCTTCATGTTTTAAAGTTTTTCTTTATACTGCATCCTTATTACTGCTTTATATTGAAATGAGTAGAGTTGAGTTGAGGCGAGGTTATAAGACTTGCCTATAAGACTTGAGTTGCCTTGTTGGCCAGTTGAATATATACTTTCATAACATTCTAGTTTATTACATAGATTTATCTTTATTGAGTAAAGTCTTCCATTGAGTAGTAAGCCAGGCAAAGGATTCACTTGGGGCCAGCAATGGTTCTCAAGTGCCAGTCCCGCCTAGGGTGTAGGCTCGGGTCGTGACAGTATTGTTTAGTTGGAATGTAGTAATGGTTTTCCCATCGGAGGGTTAGTGTGGGTGTCAATCACGATCGTTTGGGTCATGAAAAAGTTGGTATCAGTGTCCTAGTTTTTTTTATCTCATTGTACTGAAACGAGTCTAGTAGAGTCTTGCTGAACGATACAAAGACGTATGTACTTTTCATCGAGAGGCTACAAGACTTTAGGAAAATCTCTCTATTTTCTTCTCCTTTTGTGCTATAACTTGATTCCAATTGGTATCTGGTGATCAATTGGTATCTAATCTCTTTCACTCTTCGATCCGCAGATGGTTAACACACGAAACAACGTCGCCATGCCAGTAGCTCCTATTAATGAGCCAACAGGGGATCCCACAATAAGAGGATTGTACCGAGGCAGGGATTGAGGAAGAGGAAGGGGCAGAGGATGTGGAAGGGTAGCACCTGCTAGGGATGAAGCCCAAACTGAGAATGTACCCAGGGAAGAGGCCCCTCCCGCACCCCATGACAAGGTAGAAGAGAATGTGAAGATTGAGGTGGAAGAGGATGCTAACCTAGATGAGGATGCACACACTGGGACTGCAGGACTTCCCCATTTGGATCCAGCTATAGCTCAGTAGATTTTGACTTTTCTAAGTGGATTGGTCGGCTTTGGAGCCATTCCCATAGTGCAAGATGCTCAACCTCCAGTCATCGACTTCGTTCTGCAACAATCCTTAAGATGGATGGAGTGTTGGGTGTTGATACCTTATTCTATCCATTTTTTGTCTTTGTGATGACTGGAACTAAGCACGAGATGCTGACTAAGTTTTTGAGATGGCTTTGTGTGAAATCTGGTTTTCTTCGATTACCTTTTTAGGGTATGTAGTTTCAAAAGAAGGGGTAATGGTAGGTTCCTAAAAGATTGAAGCAGTCAAGAACTGGGTCCGACCTAGTTTTGTGGCTGAGGTTAGGAATTTTGTGGGGCTTGTTAACTACTATCGGCGGTTTGTGAAGAATTTTGCCTCTATTGCCACGCAATTGACAACGCTTAATTAAAAGGAGGTATCTTTTGAGTGGAATGACAAAAGTGAAGAGAGATTCCAAAATCTCAAGACTCTTCTGACCATAACACATATTCTGACATTGCCAGTGGAAGGTATGGATTTCATTATTTATTGTGATGCTTCACATTCGGGCTTGGGTGTTGTGTTGATACCGGAAAAGAATGTCATAACTCATACCTCACGACAGTTGAAGATTCAAGAGAGAAACTACATGAGGCATTATTTCGAGTTGGCAGCAGCAGTATTTGCTCTCAAGATTTGGCAACATTATCTCTATGGAGTCAAGTGTGAAGTGTTCACTCATCATCGCAGTCTACAACATGTGTTCACTCTAAATGACTTGAAACTGAGACAAAGGAGATGGATAGAGTTACTTAAAGATTATGATATAACCATTCAATACCATCCGGGTAAGGCTAATGTGGTGGCAGATGCATTAAGCCAAAAGATAGTGAGTATGGGAAGTTTAGCTTGCGTGGACATGTCCAGGCGACCCTTGGCTAGGGAAATCCATACCTTGGAGTCCAGGTTCATGAAGTTGGGCATCTCAGAGAAAGATGGGGTGTTAGCCAACATTGAGGTTAGACCCACTTTAAATGAGGAGATCAAAGCCTAGTAGTTTGAGGATGAGAGTTTAAATGAGCTTACAAAGAAGACAGTGTCTGTCAAGGCACAAGATGTTGCTCTTAATGTAGGTGGTGTGCTCAATTTTAGGGGGAGGATTTGTGTTCCTCGAGTGGATGACTTGATTTAAAAAGTGTTGACAGAATCTCATAGTTTGTGGTACTATATTTGTCCAGGTGTGACAAAGATGTATCGAGACTTGAAGAGACTTTATTGGTGGCCTGGCATGAAGAAAGACATAGCTGAGTTTGTGGCTCAGTGACAAAACTGTCAACACCTAAAGTATAAGCATCAAAGGCCTGCCAGTTTACCTTAGCGAATGTCAATCCCTGAATGGAACTGGAAAGGATAGCTATAGAGTTTGTGGTTGGTCTTCCCAAGACCCCGGGAAAGTTTTACTCCATTTGGGTTGTGGTTGATAGATTGACTAAGTCAACCCACTTCACTCCAGTCCGAGTAGACTATAATGCCTAGTAGCCAACAAAGATTTATGTTAAGGAGACAGTAAGACTGCATGGGGTGCCCCTTTCTATCATCTCAAACCGTGGTACGCAATTTACATCAATGTTTTGGGGAAAATTATATAGAGAGTTGGGCACTCAACTCACTTTCAGCATAACTTTTCATCCACAGACTGATGGACAGTCAGAAAGGACAATTCAAGTGTTGGAAGACATCTTCAGGGCATGTGTAATTGACTTTGAAGGGCATTGAGATAAATTCCTACCTTTGTGTGAGTTTTTCTACAACAATAGCTATCACTCCAGCATTGACATGGCACCGTTCGAATCACTTTATGGGAGGAGATATAGATTGCCCATAGGATGGTTTGAGGCTGGAGATGTGAAACCTTAGGTGGTGATGAGATTCAACAACAAGGGATAACTCTATCCTTGCTACATTGGCCCATTTGAGATCCTTGATTGTGTAGGGCTAGTGGCTTATAGGTTAGCTTTACTACCTAGCCTATCTGGAGTCCGTCCAGTGTTCCATATGTCCATGTTAAAGCAGCATCATGGGGATGAAGATTATATCATCAAGTGAGACTCAGTTCGTTAAACAAAGATCTTCAGTATAAAGAGGAACCAGTTGAAATCCTTGATCGTGATGTCCAGAAGCCGAGAACCAAAGAGATTAAGTCAGTGAAAGTTTAATGGAACCATTTTCCGCTTAAGGAAAGTAATTGGGATATCAAGAAGTACATGTGAGACAAATATCCCAGTTATTTGATGATTCAGGTACTACTCTATTCTTGACCTAACCATGTTTTCCTAGTCTGTCACTCGAGGATGAGTGATAGGTAAATTGGTATCTATTGTAACGACATGTTCCCATCATTATGGATAAGCCAATGGGGAAGGAATTTATGCTAGAAAACTTCAGAGTAGTAACTTGGAAATTTCGAGCTTAGGCCAGACTTGGAAGAAATTTGAGTTAGGTAAGGTCTAGGTTAATCCTATAATGGATGGGGGAATTGATTATGAATTTGATCATTTAAGTAAATAGCCAAGACAATAAAGAGCCTTCATGACATTACAGAATTGAATTCAAGCGAGTAGAACTTCCATAATTGATCTTAGCTTGAAAGGGTGGTTTTAGAACATCAAGGTTTGAGGGTGTGTTGTTAAATGGGGACTTGGAACGAAAACTCCGAGTCTCTATCTCCGTGAAACCCACCACGGCAGGATTATTCCCGCCATGGTGGGATTGTCCTGCTATGGCGGGCCAGCATGAGTAAAAATGGGAAAAGTCCCCAAAACGTTATTTTTCTGCAAACTTTATTCTTGGAGAGCAAAAGGGAGACTTAGGGCTATTTCTTCTGGTCTTTTCACTAATTTTCACACTAAAGGTAAGTCAATTATTCCCCTAATTCGTAAATTGATTCTTAAAACATAGAATCCTTGCTATTTATCCTTGGGGGAGGGTTTTGCGTTGAATTTAATGGTGGAAAAACCCCTAGTTGGGTGTAAGGATCATGGGATTGGCAAAGGGTTAGTATTTGGATATAATCTGGGTAAACTAGACCATTATTATTGATCCTTTGCATAAATTACTTGTTTTAGACCAAGAACAACCTGAGAGACTTCGGAAAGGGAAAGCTCAAGTTCCTAAAGAGTGTTCAGGCTTGATTTCGAGGTAGCTGATGGTTTGATTTCCCGTTTGTGTTATATATGCCTGCGAACTAATCTGTTGTATTCAAGCATGTATGTGAAGAGGGAAAGATAAAATGTATCTAATGAATGACTTTATTTGTGATTATGTAGCATGCAATGAACCTGTTACCTGATTGTACGATACAAGTGTGTAAATCATTCATTGTGGAACTGATTGTTCTTATGATTATGGTTGATTTGATTAGGTGTCACGTTCCGACATATAATTGGATCGCGTGTCACTTTCCGACACATATTGGATCGTGTGTCACGTTCTAACACATATTGGATCACGTGTCACATTTCTACACATTATTGGATCGGGTGTAACGTTTCGACACACTAATAGTTTGAGTGTTGGTTCCATGAGAGAACTACCATTGACTGTTGCATTTGAAATTGATATGTGAAACTGATATATTTAGCATGAACTGGTAGATTGTTATTCTTTCTATATATGTGTAGTTTACTATGTTGTAGTTACTTGTGTATGTCTTACTTACTGGAATAGACGCGTGATCCTACCAGTACACCATTGCTTTGTGTACTAATACTGCACTTGCTCTTTCTTTGTTGAGTACATGGCATCTTCAGGCGACTGTTGAGTGACCTCAGCTAGGAGATCACTGACTTGTCGAGTTCAAGGATGAGTCAGTTCCTTCAGGCTACCATGGATTCATCTAGGATCTTAGTCCATTTCCTTCGGACTTAGACCTTCCAGACTCTTTACTTTATGTTTAGTTGTTTTGGGGTTGCATCCCCTTATCTTAGACCGTTTGGTTAGAAGTTTTGGTACAATGACTTTCAGGTTCTAAGGGTTGAATTTTCACTTGTTTATATTTGTTTTGATAACTTATTAAGTTTATGGGAACTCAACTTTAAATTGATTATTTAAACTTGTTTCTACATCTTTAAATTCGTGCTTTTTGAATAGTATTGTTTAGTTGGGTTGTAGTAATAGTTCTCCCACCATAGGGTTAGTGTGGGTGTCAATCACAACGGTTTGGGTCGTGATAGGTCTAGTATTCCTAGCTAGTGATCAGTTGCTTAAGTATGTTCAAAGGGACTTGATATTTATACATATGGAAGATTTGGTGGAGGCCTAATTTGTAAGAAGGTGGTGACGATCGTGAAGGTTTCTGAGAAGAGGGGAACTCTACTTTTGGAGATAAATAAATTAAAAGGGAATCTTGGTTTGTGGTGGTGTCATATAGGTGGGCCTAGGGTTCTTATATATATATACACACACACACACTTATATATATACTACCTTAAAAGCATGAAGTCCTAAATTTATGTTAAATTTCTATAATACCCCTAATTAAAAATACTTAATTTATTTTATTTATTAATTTAATTATTTGTATTATATTAAAAGTTGATACCCTTTCATATTAAAGAGTTGTGACTTTTCCAAAGGGTTGTGACTTTCTTGACGGGTTTTGACATTTACGATGAGTTGTGACTTTTTTGAAGGGTTGTGATTTTTTCAAAGGGTTGTGACTTTTCCAAAGGGTTGTGACTTTTTCCGATGAGTTGTGACTTTTGCAAAATGTTGTGACTTTTCCGATGAGCAGTGACTTTTTTGAAAGGTTGTAACTTTTCTGATAAGGCACAATTAATATCTATTCATACTACTATTTGTTAGCTATAAATAGAGGGGATTCCTCTCACTTTTAAACTGCGATTTTTAAAAAAAGTTTTCTACTCTTCTTCTTCTTAAAAAATCTCAGGGTTATTTGAAATAGTTGATTAAGTTCAAAGTTCAACAAAATTCGAGGTACCACATACGAAAGAGTTGGTGAACAAATTGTAGCAAATCATTCATAAATTCACACTTGTATTTTTTCTTACGATTTTCATGAGTTAACAGTGACGAAAAGTTGCAAGAAAGATAATAATAATAAACGAATATGAAAAAAGTCACATGATTTGGGTAAGATATTTCTTCTTTGTTTTTTCTTAATTATTTTTTTACCCTCAAATGAAGGACTTTCTTTCTAATTTTGCTAAACCAACGGGCATCAATGTAGTCTATTGAATCATTAGTTTTGATGTTAGTTCCACTATTTCAAAAATAGATTTTCACTTATACTTAAAATATGATAATATAGTTATGATAATTATTAATTTTAATAGATATGTAAGTAAAAATGAACAGAGAAAGTAAAGTGGTGGTGGCAAGAGATTTTAATCAAATGAAATACTATAGTGAATATAGCATGATCATATATTTTCGTCTTCCTTCTTCATTGGCTATGTATTGTTTCATTTTTAGAAAAATATTTATATTGAGTATGGAATTTTTTAAGTATGAATTTCTTGTTATTTTGTGTTCATTTTAATTTGAGAAAATGGTATGTCACAATATACACTTCTTGCTAGCTATATAAAATAGATAAGAAATACTTTAAATTTTATTCATCTATTAATTTTTATTGTTTAAAAGGTTTAATATTTTATATCACGATACAACATCTATAAGATACTAGATACTTTCATTAGACAACAAGTAAAAGATAGATTGTGTATAAAGATAAAATATTGAAATATTTATGGTAATCCTTATTACTGTCATGCACATACTAAATTTCAAGTATAAATATTTAAGAGAAAAATTATACTTAAATGATGTCCATAATTTATGTTCATAACCTCGAGAGGAAAGACTATTGTTGACATTTTTTGTATTGATATTTTAAAATTTTTGTTGGTTAGATTTGCTTACAAAATTTAGTGAAGTAAAAAACAATACTACTAAAGAAATTTCACTTTCTCCCTATATTTAAACTTTGAATGTATTTTAAAATGTTTTAATGATATCTGGTCATTTTGATCTCAAAATACAAGTAACTCTTTGACAATTTGTATTAATCATTTAAAAGCACTTGTCCTATGTTCTTTAAACTATAATTATTTACTAAAAGTTTAATTTAGTAATATTAATTCTATTTTACAACATCATATACTATATATACATATACACGTGCAACGCACGTTCCGTGAAACTAGTATATATTAAAAGTCGGAAGAATTTTAGCCAAAAGTTGAATTACTACTTTACCCCTAAACTAGATTAGAATGTTATAAAATATTAAATAGTAAAATACAAATAAAATAATAATAATTACTGCTTAATATAATCAATTCAGTGGGGGTGAGGGAGTTAGTTTTCTCCATTTATTCCTCAATTATTTTTACGCTAGCTCTTTTTTAGAATTATTAAAATTCTACTCATTCCACATTGAAAGGTTTTGGATAGTTTAGTGTACAATGTATGTGATATAATTTGAATCTATATAATAAGTGGGAATATATACAACTGACCACCAAATTAATAAATGAAAAGTCTTTATTGATTAAAGTTGCACGAAATGATTTCTCAAACACATAATTGATAAAATGGTAGCAATAAATTGTAGTACAAAGAACACAATGCTCAAGTTCTATTAACCTCATTTTCAACTCACGTTCATGTCAATAAAATGCAGTAAACATATTTGTCTTCTTTATTTGCTTTAAATATTCACCTTCATAACTCATATCAATTACTACTATTTCATAATTGTCATGCTTTCCACATTCATAACTTCAAATATTTAATTTAGATATCTTTTGGTATTCCTTCATTTTTATCTATATAAATTCATGTTTTATTTCATGACATCTCTACCCAATGTTATCCTTTCATTCTACAGTTAAAGAAGTTTTTGTTACATGACATCTCTGCCCAAGGTTATCCTTCTCATTCTATAGTTAAAGTAGTCATGCACTTATATCATTATTGTAGTGTTTGATCATGCTTTAGCTTGACTTGATGAAAAATGCTCTTGGTTTTGATTGGTTATGGAAGAAGGTGTTGACAAACTCTAAAACTTATCTACTGATTTTATATTTCTTTTTCCATCTAACTATTATGATTAAAGTCTTAAGAAAGGTGTGCATATTGTATTTTTCTGTGTTATCTCTTTATTAGATTTCTTAAATTTTATTTTCTTTGGATTGTTTGTCTATCTGAATTTTTATTTGGACTCAAATTAGTCGTTTGTGACTTTATTGAAAGTTTGCTAAACTTAAAATACACCCTCATTTGGTGTTTCTTGTCACTCTTTTAAAGATTTATTTGTAATTGTTGTATTTATTCACTCATTACATATGTGTATTCATAGAATTTATTCGGTCTAAATAATCTATAAAATATTGCATGGGACACACGTGCAACACACGTGTCAAAAAACTAGTTTATATAATAAAAACGTTTCTAAAGCCTCATCTTTATTTCTCAACAAATATATTCTTGTCTATCTAGAAAAAACATCGATAAATGTGACATACTATCTTTTACCACCTCTAGTCAAATCTCCCAAATCAGTATGCTCTAAATCCAATAGTTCGGTTTCTCTAAAAACAGAAGCATGAGACTTTTTAAATTGCTTAGCCTCAGCACAAATTTCACACTTATCAATACTTGCAAAGTTTAACATTATCAATAAGCCTTCAAAATGCATTTTCTTAATATAAGATAAACTAACATGTCCAAGTCTAGCATGCCATAAATTAAAAGAATCAATCAAATAAGACGAAGTAATAGTATTTTCATTTATAACATTTAGTACAAACAAACCATGATACAATATTCTTTGTCCACAAAACATTATTTTTTGTTAAAATAATGTGATTAGACTCAAATAAAAGCCTAATAAACCCAGAGATATCAAATTGGATAGAATATTAGGAACATGTAACACTTCAGTTAAGACTAAAGATTTTCCGGATGTGAGTTTGAAAGGAACTTTACCTTTTACAAGAACTTGAGCGGTTCTTGAATCACCAAGATATACAAGTTCTTCTACTTTATTGACTTGAGTGTAAGACACAAAACTATTTTTATCAGCACAAATATGTCTAGTAGTACCAGAATCTATTACCCAGTCACTCACATAGACAACAATATTTACTTGAGAAATGACTGCAACAAAATATCCTCTGTTTTGTCCAAATTAATTTTTGGCATAAAGAGATTGTCAATTTATAAAAAGTCTTGGGATTATAACCAAGTTTCTTTTTATCGAAAAGAGTAGAGATAATAGTAGAATTACATACCTTATCAACATAATTCCAAATGCTGAATAATTTGGCGAAAACGATTATAGTTGAAACTATGATAAAAATATAGAACCACCATTACCAAACCTTTTACCGGACAGCCAAGTCTTGTAGTCAACGCAATCAATGTATGTCCATCTAATCAAGTCACTAATCTTGTATATTACACTCTTTCCGTGATCCATGACAACAATGAAAAATATCCTTAAGATTGTTGGAAATCTTGTTGTACAATCATGGATTCTTGATAGCTTGAGGCGTGAAAGTCACTGTCCTTAAGGATATTTCACCGATACGGTGTATTCCCCAGAATTCAACAAGCTCTTCTAGAATTAACTAGGAACAGGAAAAACTAAGTTTTTATAACTATAAAACCCAGCAAAAAGAAAGGAGAGAAATGAAGCTATTGTTGATATGTTTTTTTTCACTTCCACCTGGAGAGGCCAAGAATGGCATATATATGCCAAAGGAAAAGAATAATTAAAACTGCCAAAGGATAAATGTCATAAAGGCAATAATATCTAATCAAAGAGGAATTGGAACGTTGGTGGCAACGACATATATTTGAATGTTGGACAACAAATGATTTTAACCAAAGTTAATATATCTTTTTGAGATAACTTATTTTATAATAATTGTTTTTCCTAACAAAGCTCACTCAAGAACAAAATATTGGAAATGAAAGAAGTAACTAGTAGGCAAGTTGAAGAGGAAATATAACAAATGTTTGATAAGCAGAAAGATTATTGGAATTGTAGGCTTCTTTTTATAATTATATTCATTACCAATAGTTCCTTTTAAATAGGCTTTCAACTTAACTAAAATGCAGAATTAAAACGTAACTAACTCGATAGTGCTTTCAACTAAAATGAGAAACTTAAAAACCAAATAATAACTATCCTAGACGAAGTTAAAATGCAGTAAAATACTAAAAGAAAGTTGAAGTAACTTTTCTCTTCTGTTGTTTGAATCATTTATTTAACATTCCCCCTTGATTCAAAATCGCTAACACCAAGCAATGATATGAAGTAGACATGCTTCTGATATGGCAACGCCTTTGTGAATAAATCTGCTACTTGTTCATTGGTGTTGCAAAACTTCAATATGATCTCTTCTTTTTCCACCAGCTCATGAATAAAGTGGAAGCAAATGTCAATGTGCTTTCTTCTTCCATGAAATACTGGAGTCTTAGCCATTGAAATTGTGGATTTGTTGTCGCAATAAATTTATGTTGCTTTCTCTTGCTTCTGGTTCAGATCAACATAAATTCTCCTAAGCCAAATGCATTGACAAGCTGAAGAAGTTGTTGTAATGTACTCTACCTCTGAAGACGACAATGTTATCAATACCTTTTTTTTTTCTAATTCAAAGTTACCTTGCCTGATCCAAGGCTGAACACATTGCCTACACATTGCCTGGTGTACTCTTCCTATCATCCACCAAGCCTCCACAATCACTGTCAGTAAAGCCTAACAATATGAAATTTGAAACATGAGAATATGAAATACCATATTCTAATGTTCTAGCAACACAGTGTAAAATTCTTTTTGCAGCTCCAAAATGATGCTTCGATGGATTGCTCATAAACCTTGAAACAACACCAACAGAGTACGACGTATCTGGAAAAGTATGAGCCAAATAAATCAAACTTCCAACTAGACTTCTAAAACTTCTTGCATTGGCTTGCCCAGTACCATCTTTCTGCTGCAATTTTTCATTTATATTCATGGGTGTCGCAACATGTTTACAATATGACAAGGATAACATCTTTTAAGAAGATCTGATACATATTTCTTTTGAGAAACAAACACTTCACCTTCTCCTTGTTCACCTCAAGCCCAATAAAGTAATGACACAAACCTAAATCATTCATCTCAAATTTACTCATCATACTAGATTTAAATTCAGCTACAATAGAGTAAGATGAACACATATAAATTATATCATCAACATAGAGGCATACAAAAACAAGATCATTGTTACCTCGCTTCCCAAAGTACAAAGTAGGGTCACTTTCACTCCTTTCAAACCTATTTTGAACAAAATAGGAATTGATTTTGCTATACCAAGTGTATGGCACTTGTTTCAGCCCATAAAGTACCTTCCTAAGATGGTACCCCTTTTCCTCTTAACCACTGAATTTGAAACCTTGAGATTGAGCAACATAAACCTCATCATCCAATTCACTATTCAAGAATGTTGACTTAAAATCAAGTTGATAAAGTGACCATTTCAGTTGAGCAGCCAACGCTAAAATTGTTTTTACCGTCTCAAATCAAGCAATAGGAGAAAATGTCTCTTCAAAATCAATAACCTACTGTTGAGGGTATCCCTTTGTGACACGTCTTGCCTTATGTTTCTATACACTTCCATCTACATGATACTTTGTTTTCAAAATCCACTTTAATCCAACAACATTCTTTCCATTTGGCAAGTCATTGAGCTGCCAGGTTTTATTTCTTTGTATTGCCATCAATTTTTCCTGCATCACATTCTTTCACTCCTTATTTTCAATCGCCTCTTCATAAAATCCAGGATATAAAACAATAAAAGCAAATTGACAAGATTGATTAGAATATCTAGGATTCTCTTTTCCGGATCTTGTTGATCTTCTCAGTGGATTGACTTAGGTGAAGGTTCTTCAAGCGTTGCAGATGTGTCTAGTTCAGTCACTTCTTCAAGTGAATTTGGGGTAGAATCTTGTCCATCTGGAGAGTCTTCAATGGGAATTATAATCTCTTGTTGTCCTTGTTTTTTACTCCAATTTCAACTTGACTTTTCATCAAATACAACATTTATGCTAATTATCACTTAGACATTAAGAGTGCTATTAAACTGTATGCTTTGGATTCAAGAAATAACCGATGAAAGTACATTTTTGTGATTTTTCATCTAGTTTTTGACGAGTTTGAGAGTTAACCAAAGCATAAGCAATACAACTAAAAATTCTTAAGTGGCTTACTGAAGGACTTGTACCTTTCCAAGATTCATATGACATTTGATTCATCACAACCTTTGTAGGAGATAGGTTCAGTAGGTACACTGAGGTTGCAACTGCTTCTGCCCAGTATTGGTTTAGAAGTCCTTTTCCTTTCATCAAACTTCTTGCTATCTCTACAACGGTACAATTCTTACGTTTAACTACACCATTTTGCTTTGGTGCGTAGGGGGCAGTAAGTTCCCTATGAATTCCAGATTCTTCACAAAAATGGATAAATTCATTAGATAAGAACTCCTCACCTCTGTTTGTTCAGAGAGTTTTTATGTGCAACCCACTTTGATTATGCAACACCTCAGAAAATTTTTGTGTTAAGACTCGAATCATCCTTCGTAGTGAGTAAGTTTTTATCAAGGAATTTAAAATTTTCCTAAGTGTTAAGGTCAATAGATGTAGCACCTTGAGTTCCAAGAAGAACTAAAAAGAGTTCATTCACGTCATTCCTAAGTTTTTCTTAAGTTTTGGGTCAACTTCAAATGAACATAACTTTTAGTACAGGATGAGTTAGGAGACCCTAAGGATATAAAATTAAAGCCCTTTTAAACCTCTTTCCAACGCCGCAAAGTTTGCTAAATTTCGAGCTCTGAGTAAAAAGTTATGACTGATTTACTAACGACACACAAACCTGACAGCCGCTCCGTGATTGCTCCACATTACGGAGCCATTACAGACCTCACTGCCTGGTGAAAAATTATTCCGACTCCCAGCTCATTTTATTTATTTCTTAAAGGGTATTTTTGTCGTAAAAACCCTTATGAGGTCATCTAAATTGCCCTAAACATGTAGAAAATATTCTCATCCACTCCAAAATATTCTAACGCTCAAGGAATTCAAGAAACGCTAAGGCTAGGGTTCATGTTCTAAGATTTTCCTTCAAGATCTTCAAGAAAGATGGTTCTTTTAGGTATGTAAGCTTCCATAGTGTTGGGTTTGTTCACCCACACACCAATCATGTTAATTTCAGCGTTAAGTTCATTCTAGAAATTTGAAAGTATGATGTTCTTGGATTATGTTCTTGAAATCGGCTTTAGTTCTTGACTTTAGATGATATTGTTGAGTTCTTGATGAATTCATGTCGATTTTAGAGTTGTATATGAGCAGGTTCTTGTGTTCATGTGCTAGGTATCTAAATCTAAAGAGGGATTGAGAAAAAAAATTGAATTTAGGTGAATTGGGGTTAGAAAACAAAGAAGGAAGAAATGATCGGGCAGATAATTGCACCTAGGTCTGCGTCGCAGAGGCGCTTAAGTTTTCAGCATCCCGTCGCAGAGAGGATACGGAGTCCTCTGCCTCAAAAATATTTTAGCGACCAACAATTTAATTCCATCTCTGCGTCACGCCAGTGTTCTTTAATTTGGGTCTTCGCCCGTTCTTGTGACCAACTATCTTAACCTTCCTAAATCATTGAGATATCCTACATTCCAAAGCATAACCCTTGAATCCATAATTCAAATTCAATGTGGAGTTTAAAGTTAAGTCATGAGAGTTCTTTCGAACATTTTGAGAAAGTTCCTTTGAGTCTTTTTGAGGAGTCTTCTACAACTTCTATTAACTTGTTTCATGACTCGAACAACTGAGTATGAGGATGAGGAGAATGTATTCATGAGTCTACTTTGTCTTCATGAGATCTTTCATATCATGAACCATAACTCTTGAATTCATAATTCACATTCAAGAGGGAGTTAAGAGTAGAGTTCAAGGAAGCCTTTGAGTTCAATTGTGAATCCTTTGAGTTCAATTGTGAATCCTTTGAGATCCACCATCGATTTGAGTTAAGTTTTGAGCAAGTATGAATGAGAATGAGAAGATTCATATACATGAGTTCCTTATTGATATTTTGACCCTTGAGTCGAGTCGTTCATGCCCATAACTTCCACATGAACTTCATCAGTTGAGTACCTTTGAGATGAGAAGTATCTTTGAGTCCTTAAGTTGAGTAGTTCATGCTCATAATTCCACATGAACCCTCTGAGTTGAGCATTCTTGAAATAAGTAGTATCATTGAAGTTCTTGAGTTCCAAGTATTGAGTTCTACCTATGGTTATTGAAAACCTTGCATTGAGTCGTTCACGTCCATAATTCGACTTGAACCATATTTTAAGAAGTCTTTTACAAACGTTTTAATTTTGTTTTAAGACTTAAGATTTGAGTTGAGTAAAGAGTAAAAGTAAAGTTCATTTTCTTTAAAATGATATATGGGAACTAAGTATTCCCAAGAGTAAATGTTTTCACATTTAAGATGAGAAACTGAGATTTCCAAAAGAGTTTTGAGTAGTTTGAGTACCATCTCTTTTAAGAGAAAGATTTTTGAGTAATTATCTCAAATCAAAGAAAAAGTTATGTTTTTAAACATATGAGCTGAGTATTTTGGGAGTAGTATTGAGCACCGATATGGGGACGAGTTTGAGTTCAGATAACTCACGTCTTCATAAACCATGTAGCCATCATGGATAGTAAAGGATCATATTATTTAGATGATTCCTTAAGTGCTTTTTAGCATAGACTAGTAGATCTACTTAGTTAAGGCGTCATATATGACGACAAAGTATAGGACAGTTCTGGCAGCGTGGGCAAGACGTTGTATCACCACTTAGGCTCATAGTGGTGGTTGTCGATAAGAGAAATTCACACAAAATTATATTGTATTTTATATACACATTGAGTATTATTTTATTTTTCAATACATTGAGTTGCTATCTACAGTTTTACAGCTTTCCATATATAGTGTATCTTTTACTATTGCTTTATCCTTAAGTATCATGAGTTGAGTCTTTCGAGTTGAGTATCTTGGGTTAAGTACCTTTGAATTGAGTATCTTGAGTTGATCTGTGTTTCATTGTGTCGAGTACCTTATTGTTGAGTTTCACTGAGTTGAGAACCTTATTACTGAGTTGAGTATCTTATCCTTGAGTACTTCTGAGTTGAGTAAGTTTGAGTAGTTTTGAGTATCCTTGAGTATTCCTTGAGTTGAGTAAGTTTGAGAAGAGGTAAGTATGTTTCCCATTTTATCAAGTTTAAGATTATGTTATGCTTTAGAACTCCCCTTACATGCTCGTACATTCCAAGTATTGAGCCATTTGGCCTGCATCCTTTCATGATGTAGATTCAAGTATTCGGGATCATCAACAGGAGCTTCGTTGATACCACATGGAGTTCGAGTTAGCTATGTGAGCCTCCTTACTTCCGGAGGATATCATTTACTTTCCAGTTTTGTCAGGATGTCGTGGGTCTTATCCCGACTTCCATCTTTGTCAGTTAGAGGCTTCATAGATAGACAGTAGAGTTTTAGAAGTCTGTTCATTTATTTTGTTAAATGTTTTAAAGACTTAAGTTGCCTATTTTTTGCGAGTTGAATATATTATATTATTCAGAGTTTTCTTTTGAGTTAAAGCTTTGTATTTAAGTTTTCAGGAAATTTATTCTATTTTAAGCTTTGTATGCTTAAGTTAGTCTGTAGCGACCCTTCTGAAATAATATAAGCCAATAACTCATGAGATTTTTGCATATATTGTCCTCACACTAGCAAAAATGATATAAAAAGAATATTACTAACTTTCGAGTACCCAAACTAGGTGGTTCATGCTTCACACAATCATTCATAATTAGTGGTAAATTTAATATATTACAAGACTTGGGTTTACACACCCCAAAAGCACCAAACATATAGACATACTTATGCATCCACTCGATCTTCCTTAAGACTCTCAAAATTTCCATCTCCAATGACTAGCTTCATGCATCCACTCGATCATTCCCAACGATAGAAACAACTATTGCTAAGAATATAGCTTAGTGGTGTAAAAACTATAAGTTCGGAGCCATCCAATTCACCAAGCTAACTTTCTCAAGTCATGGGCAGCACCATTGAAACATAATAATTAAATCAAGTAAACAATATATTAAGAGTATCAAGTTCGATATTTAAAGATCCAAATGTCAAAAATGTTCATAGCACCAATTTCCAAGAGATTCAATAACAAGGCTTGCCCAACATATACATCATGTTGTCACACCAAGCACAAGCAGGTATCAAGAAGGGTCGACGCCCTATATCAAGAAGGGTCAAAGCCCAATAATCTAGAGAACTAAGAACCATATTAAAAATGGCTTTCTAGTTCGTACTTAAAATGAACAACTTTCATTCTTAAGACGGACTAAAAATCCAGAGTCAAGATGGCAAATGATCTGAATCAAGAGGCATGCCAATAGTGACAAAGTCACAGCCACAAAAAGGACAAGGTCCCAACAAGAGTTCCAAGTGATCAAACAATCCGTACAAGTGGGCGAGTTACACAAGTGTCTTTAATATCTTAAAGTATACCAACGCTACAATGCAAAGTGACAAGAGGTAACCAAGGTACCAAGACAAGACTTCAGATATACCAGCAGGTAAAAATATTACAAGTACAAGTTTATACACAAACCTCAATACTTTAGCATAGAAACAGTCCAACACAACTTCGCGAGTTCAAACCGTAGAACAACCAACGTTTCAAGGTCCTCAACTTGTTCACGAGTATATACAACCTTAAAAATACAATTAAATAACTTCTTTAATTCCTAGCAGCTCAATAATGTTGATGTAAAACAGGATTATCATCCCAAGTAAGCTTAGCCTGTACAAATACGACTATGCTCCCAAAACAGTGATTCTGGCCAGCCTAGTACCTCATGTCGCAACTTAGATTTGAAAAGGAAAACGGCAAAACTAGACTTTACAACCTTCATGAAAGATGTAGGTACATCTCTTAAGGTTGCAAAAAAAACAAGAATCACCGCAAAATCTAATTTGTCCAACAAGATATACTCAAAACACTAACAGTTGTTCATAGAGGATTTGAATTTTTAAAATCTGGACAGAACTTGTCCTATGTTATGTCCCATATTTCGAATCCATAACCGCTAAATTAGAGTTTTACTTAAACATAAGAGTTGTAGGTCTACTAATTAGCTTTCCAAAACATATTTATTCACTGTAAACTAAGTTCTAGATAAAGATATATGCATAAAATACCAAACACTACCCAGCTCAGAAACAGATTTCGTCACTTACCAAAAAGAAGTGTGTGTTCTAGAATTCCAGACAAAAGGGCCAAGTTTTCTCTTGTGATTTTGAAGAACAGTCTATTAAGCTAAGGTTCTAATGTTCTTAGACTTGAGGGAAACGAAATTAATTATAGGGGGTGTGAAAATATAGTCACAAAAGTGATACTTATCACTTGTACAGCTGTCATCAAAAGGGGATGCCCATAAAGTATACATATATACCTATATGTATATCCCTCACCTCCCTTTAAAGTTATACTTAATTCTAATTAGAATATTACGAAAATACCCCAATACAATACCTTAAATTACGATCACAATTCATGTTAAGCAAGTTTTCAATTATCACAAAACTTCAAGTTCCCAAAATGAGAATAAAACATATAGTAGTAATTAAGCAACGGTAAATCGACATGCGCCTCTTGGTTAATATTTAGGGGTGTTACATAGTCTTCTGCTTGTAGTCAGCCAGGATGAGGGTTCTCTTGGGGACTAGCAATGGTTCTCGAGTGCTGGCCACGTCCAGGGAGTAGGCTTGGGTCGTGACAGATTCTCCACCCATGCCTTGAATTTTCTTAAATTCTCAAAAGATTTTGATTTGTATTTTAGAAAATACAACTATCTCATGCGATTGAATCATCTATGATGAGTGATAAATATTGACTTTCACCAAAAGACTCAGTATTCATTGAACCACACAAATCTGCATGAATTATTCTAGGCAAGTAGATGCTCTCCAATTCTTTCCATATAACATCTCAGATTTCAAAAAGGGAAGGGATTGCATAAATTGCAACTACTAGTTCAATTGATTAGTTGTTTAGTCTCTATATGACCTCATTTGACTAATAATAGTCATTGCTCTAGACAATTTTCTTTTTTTGCATAGGGTTGATGAGTCCACAAATTGGACTCATTTAGGGCTTTATTTTGATAAGAATAGTGTCCTCAAAAATATCTGATGAACACTCTTAAGTTTCAGGTCTTTGAAGTTTTAGTGAAAGCATGGACACTTAGGTGCAAAATGGAACAACAAGGCTGAAAACAACGAAGAAGCTGAAGCCTGAGCATCGCCAAGCACACTTGGCGATTCGCCAAAGGGATTCATTTCGCCCTTTGTTCCAGTACGCGAAACCCTGAAGGCGAAGGAACAAAAAGGCGATAAAAGGAGCAGTCGGCGCTTCACCGAATATTTCTGTAAAGCAGTACTATACCGCCCAATGGTCCAGAATGTGAAGATGCTAAAGGCAAGCATGAAACGGCGATGAAACAGAAGAAGGGCGAGTCGCCGAGTCATTCGGCGACATCGACTAACTTCGCCAAAAGATCTGCCAGCGCTATTTTCTGAAGTCTATAAATACTAAACTTATTTATTAATTTTAAGGAGTCGAACATTTATTTAAATTTTCAGAATAGAATAGTACTTTTTAGATATTTTTCTCAAGTTTGGAGAGGGTTTTTGGGAGACTTGAAAAAAGAAGGATTTCATCTTCCCCAAGTTGGAAGTGGGTCTTCTCCATTCTTCTTCCTTTGCTTAAATCAAGGTTTTATTTCTTATACCCACTTGATTTTACTATCATTTTAGGTGTATTTTCTTATTTCTTGATGTGTGGCTAAAAACCCCATTCTTGGGGTGTGATTTAGCTAATGTGTGTTGATATTATTATTGGGCCTTGCTTGTTGATATGTTAGATGTATTTAAATGGTGATTTCACCTAGTGGTTGTGATTTAATCTAAAGGGTTTGTAGTTGCAAATACAAAGTCACCTATGTGTTTTCGGCTTGCCCAAAAGGGAGGTCGCGAAACCAAGACCACTAAACTGATGGCCTAAGGAGTGGGTCGACATGAGGTTCAGCCCGAGAGGGTGAGCCCTAGTCCCATATCCTAACACTCAGCTCGAGAGAGTGAGTGGGGTAAGGCGTAGGCTGGTCTTCATGAGGCAAATGGGTGTTCGAGAGAAACGCATTTGAAACTGGGTAAGTTGCCCGAGAGGGAACTTATATCCATTTAAAGCTTAGCCTAGTCACTATTATCTTACAAAAATTTCCTATCAAAAACATGTACTCAACTACTTATCTCAACTTGTATTGCGGTCACACCCCAAGAACTCTTTCCCATACTTGATTTTCTTGTTATTTTTGCGTTTTTGCTATACTTGTGACAAAAACCCCAAATTGATATTTGACACTTTTGTGTCCTCCTTTAATATACTATGTTTTTACTCATTAATGTCTTTAGCTACGACTAGTTAGAACTTAATTTTATTTTTTTATTAATTCTCAAAACCACTCCCTTGGACACGACCCCAACCCTTGGTTGGGTTACTATATTATCGACGATCATAGAAACTTGTACCGTAGGTTAGTGTCGTTGGTCACGATAAGCATCAAAATGGTGCCGCTGCTGGGGAGTGGTGTTATTTGAGAATTTTTGGATTAGTAGAATTTTTGTTCTTCTTAGTTGTAGTTTACTTATTTAATTTTCAATTTTGTTTTGAGTATTTGTAAGCCACAATAGCCCATATAAGTACAAACGGGGACAATAGCTGCCAAGCGGGTCACTCAACAGGTGGTGTTTTTCATCGAGATGACATCGATGATGCTAATAGTGTTTATCACCCTGCCGGCGTGGGCAAGATTGGTGAAATTTGCATGCCACAAACTGATGGGAATGTAATGTACGAAGTTACCAGCGCAACACTCTAACTCATACATTCGAGAGGTTTATTTGGAGGGTTGGAACATGAAGATCTGCACGATCATGTACGAAGCTTTGCGGAAGTGTGCACCCATTTATCATTCAAGAACTTATCTCAAGAATCCATATGGTTTCGCTTATTTCCATTATCGTTTACTGGGGGAGCCACTAAATGGTTGATTGAGCGCCCAAACAACTCCATCAAATCATGGGAGGAGTTGGTTATGGCATTTCACGAAAGATTCTTTCCTCCATCAAGAATGATGAAACTGAGGGGCGATATTCAGAATTTCAAGGAACAGGAGGGTGAACCAATTCAGAAGTCATGGACAGGCTTAAAAAATCTTTGCGTAAGTGCCAAACACATGGGCTATTGGGTGAAATGTTGCTCTAATACTTTTACCGTAGTCTGGACTCGGTGAATAAAGGAATAGCTGATCAATTGGTGCAAGGAGGAATAATGTTACAATCATTCGAAGTATCCTCATTTCTCCTATATGGTATGACTAAAGTAAACCAAGTATGGTATACCAAAGATGATCAAGTCTCCATACTATGCTTTCGTTTAACGCAAGAACAGATCGAAAAAAAAAGGGAAAGGGATGAAAACATCAAGAAGATGTTATCTCAAATGGAAATTCTACAAGAACATATGAAGGGGACACGTGGGGTATTTCGAGTTGAGGAGGGTTCTTCTTCCGGTTACTCAAGACCGGGGGAGAATCAAGGTTGGAACCCCAGAAGATACGAGGAGGGTTTCCATACACGCTATCAATCGCGGGGTAGGAATCAAGGTTGGAGCTATTATAGAGGAGAAGAACCAAGGAGATATTGGCAAGATTGGGCTGAGCAGGATGGTCAGGAGGAGGACCATATTCACTTGAGTGAAAGCTCGAAATCTAAAGGGAGTGCAAGTAGTCCTCGGGTAAATGATTTTTTATCGCGCATATTCAATAAAGTTGAGGGCTCTGATGATCTGCTAAAAGAAATGAAAGATGACTTTTCATCATTGAACAATAAAGTAAATTCTCATGTTGATGCCATCAAAATGCTGGAGGGTAAATTGAGTTTGTTATCAGCTCAATTAACATCCAAAACACCCATGGACTATATTGAAAGAGAGCTGGTTGTGGTTACCCGTAGTGGTAAGGTGGCAATAGGGGATATGATGGAAGATAAGGATCCTCAAAAACATGAAGAGAGTCAAGGTATGGAGGAACAAGATTTACCTATTCAACAAAGCGTTACTAAAGAACCACATGAGGAAGCAGATCAACCAGTTCAAGTTTCAAAAGTCATACATCATTTACCTAATATACCTCCACCATTTCCCCAACGTTTGAAAAAGAAGAATGAAGATGAAAAGTTCAAAAAAAAAAAATGTCAGTACTCAAGAGCTTATCAATTAACCTTCATCTGGTAGAAGCATTGTTGGAAATGCCGGGATACGCCAAATTCATGAAAGAACTAGTTACAAAGAAAAAAAGCTTGGAATATGAAACGATTGAGGTGCCCCATAGTTGCAGTGCAATTATGACAAATGATTCAATTACTAAGAGAGAAGATCCTGGAGCATTCACAATCATGTGCACGATTGGCATGCTCCAATTTGCTAAAGCCTTATGCGATTTAGGAGCAAGTATTAACTTGATGCCCTATGCAATATACAAGCAACTTGGTTTGGGTGAACCAAAGGAAACCACAATGAGACTTCTCATGGTTGATCGATCAATCAAGCACCCAGTCGGAATACTCTATGACATATTGGTAAAAGTGGATCGGTTCATCTTTTCGGCTGATTTTGTGATTCTAGACTGTGAGATCGATGTTGAAACTCCCATTATTTTGGGAAGGCCATTCTTAGCTACTAGGAGAGCATTGGTGGATGTTGAAAGCGGGTAATTAAAGTTCTGTGTGAATGATGATGAGCTGACCTTCAATATATGTAAGTCCATGAAGCAACTAAGTAACATCCATGTGGTGTCTATTGAGGATGTCATAGATAAGGCAGTGGCAAGTGTGAGTCATTTAATGCGCAAGAATGAGCCCCTTGAATCTGTGATTGCTAATTATGATGAATCCAAAGTTCAGGGTTACGAGGAGGTGGTAGCTGCTTTATCAGGATTAGGAGCATATTCGAGGAATCCAATCAAATTGGATATCGATCTGAAAAATAGAGAAAGTCCCCCTGCTAAACCATCAACAGAAGAACCACCGAATTTGGAGTTAAAAGCCCTACCCTCTCATCTCAAATATGCCTTCTTAGGAGCCAGTAATACTCTACCGATAATTATCGCAGCAAATCTACTTGAAAGGTAGGTGAAATTGCTCATTGAAGTACTGTGGAAGCATAAAAAATCTTTTGGATGGACAATAGCTGATATAGTAGGAATTCCTCCTGGTATCTTTACTCACAAAATTCAGCTCGACAATGAATGCAAACCTAGTGTGGAACATCAATGGAGATTAAACCCTCCAATTCAAGCGGTGGTAAAAAAGGAAATCATCAAGTGGCTAGACGCAGGGGTGATATACCCTATTGCAGATAGTAAGTGGGTAAGTCCGGTGCAATGTGTACCGAAAAAGGGAGGCATAACCGTAGTCCCAAATACAAAAGCAAAACTTGTGCCAACAAGACCAGTGACTGGGTGGAGAGTATGCATGGACTACCAAAAGCTTAACTCATGGACCGAGAACGACTATTTTCCAATGCCTTTTATAGATCAGATGCTTGACCGGTTATCAGAAAGAGGGTGGTACTATTTTTTGGATGGGTACTCCGGCTACAACCAAATCTCTATTGCGCCGGAAGATCAAGACAAAATCACTTTTACTTGCCCTTATGGAACTTTCGCATTCAAAAGATAACCATTTGGGCTATGTAATGCCCCAACAACATTTCAGCGCTGCATGATGTCTATTTTTACAGATATGGTCGAAGACTCTATGGAGGTGTTCATGAACGACTTCTTAGTCGTAGGGGATACGTTCGAAGAATGCTTGACTCACTTAGGAAAGGTACTCCAAAATGCGTCAAAACGAATCTGTTCTGAATTGGGAGAAATATCACTTTATGGTAAAAGAAGGTATTGCTCTTGGGCATAAGGTGTCACAAAAGGTGTTGGAAGTTGACAAGGCAAAAATTGAGGTCATTGAGAAATTACCCCTGTCAATTTCAGTAAAGGGTGTTCGCAGCTTCTTGGGGCACGCAGGATTTTACAAAAGGTTCATTAAAGACTTCTCAAAGATTGCACTCCCATTATGCAAACTCTTAGAGAAGGAAGTGAAATTCCACTTTAATGATGCTTGTATGGCTGCATTTCAGTGTTTGAAAAAGAAACTAATATCCACTCTGATCATCATCAGCCCAAATTGGTTCGAATCTTTTGAGTTAATATATGATGCCAGCGGTATGGCACTGGGTTGTGTTGGGGGAAAAGCACAATAAATTGTTTCACCCAATCTACTATGCAAGCAAGACTCTAAATAGTGCCCAGCAAAATTATACGGTCACCTAACAAGAGTTGCTTGCAGTAGTCTATGCATTTGAAAAATTCAGGGCGTACTTGCTAGGCACCAAAGTAATCGTACACACTGATCATGTTGCACTCCATTATTTGATGGCAAATAAATATGCAAAACCACGATTGATTAGGTGGGTACTACTATTTCAAGAATTTGATTTTCGAGGTGAAAGATCGAAAAGGATGCGAAAATCAAGTGGCTGACCATTTATCAAGGCTGGAAGCAAGTGAGAATGTCGAGCATGAGGTTGACATAGATGACTCTTTCCCAGATGAACGGGTGTTTGCAATATCCCTCAAACATACACCATGGTATGCAGATTTTGCAAATTACATTGTGTGTGGGCTGATGCCGAATGAGGTGACCTTTTACTAACAAAAAAGATTCATGTTCGATGTTAAAAAGTACTTTTGGGATGAGCCATACTTGTTCCGAGAGTGTGCTGACCATGTCATCAGAAGGTGTGTTCCGGAAGAAGAAGTGGTAGAAATTCTCCATGCTTGCCATACATCTCCAGTGGGAAGTCACCATGGTGGTGTTCGCACCGCCGCTAAAGTTCTCCAGAGTAGATATTACTGGCCATCACTCTACAAGGATGCACATGAGTTTGCAAAGAAATGCTCTAAATGTCAGGCGCAAGGCAGAGAGTCTAGAAGACACGAATTACCTCTCACTCCTATTTTAGAGGTTGAGCTATTCGATGTATGGGAGATAGATTTCATGGGCCCATTTGTGAGCTCGTTTGGAAATAAATATATCTTAGTGGTTGTAGATTATGTTTCCAAATAGGTGGAAGCCATCGCACTTCCAAACAACGAAGGAAAAAGCATTGTCCAATTCTTGAAACGCTACATCTTCGCAAGATTTGGCACTCCGAGAGCAATCATAAGCTATAGGGGATCCCACTTTTGCAATAAGTGGTTCTCAATAGCACTGAGTAAATATGGGGTGAAACACAAAGTGGCAACCCCATATCATCCCCAAACAAGTGGCCAAGTTGAAGTGTCGAATCAGGAAATCAAAAGCATATTGGCAAAGACAGTAAATGTCAATAGAACTGATTGGTCTAGGAAACTCGATGATGCACTATAGGAATATCGGAATGCTTACAAAACACCTATCGAGATGTCACCATATCAGTTGGTTTATGGTAAGGATTGTCATCTACCAGTTGAGTTAGAACACAAAGCATTGTGAGAATTGAAAGCTTTAAATTTAGACTGGACAAAAACTTCAAGGGAGAGAACAGAGCAGCTAACTGAACTGGATGAATTTAGACTTAGATCATATGAAAGTTCAGCCATCTATAAAGAGAAGAGGAAGAAATGGCTTGATGCTCGGATACTCAAGCGAGACTTCAAGGTAGGAGATTGGGTTCTGCAATACAACTCGCGACTTAGACTCTTCCGTGAAAAGCTCAAATTTAAATGGTCTGGACCGTTTAGAGTAACGCGAGTGTTCATCAATGGTGCCATAGAAGTTGAAAATCAGAAAGGACCTCCATTTACAGTCAATGGTCAACGTCTGAAATTGTATCTGGGAGATTGTCAAGAGATTTCATTGGTTGAAGTGGTATATTTGGAAGACGCCTGAAGGCGCTGCTACGTCGTGCCGCGATGTTAACTAAGGCGTTGTTTGGGAGGCAACCCAAAAATCCCTTTAATTGCTTTATTTTTATTACTATCAGTACTTATTTCCCGGTAATAAAATGGTATGTTGTTTGTGCAGGTGAAAGTACTAAAATGAATGAAGGATGGCAAACAATAGATCATGTCAGCGAATCTGATCTTATCCGCCATTTGACTTAGAACATCGTAACACTGAAGTCTGTTAAACTCGGCGAGATTTGGAGATTATTTGCGAATCACCATTTCAGCGATCTCGATGAAAACCGCCGTTTGGATCTTCACAAGGACTAAAGATTCTGTAAAACTCGGCGAGTAGAGTGCTCACTCAACGAATCGCCAAGAGATTCGGCGATTAGAACTAATATCGCCAAAGTGACAAAAAAAATTGGACTGATGCCATGACAGATGGAGCAACTGCATAACCAGGATCACTTATTTACCTCTCTATTTGTCTTACTTACATTTAGTTTTGGATTCTTATTATTTGCATTTGAGGACAAATTGCTTTTTATTTGTGGTGGGGAGAGGCTCACCTTTTGTTTGCTTGATATGAATATTCGTGTTTTGTGTACATTTGGGTTAGCTGTTTTAATTGTGTTTTTTAAATTGCTTTGCGATTGCTCGAGCTTATGGCTTTCTTTTGGGTTTAATTGCAAAATGATTTTGTCCCTTCAGAAATTTTTTGAATTTTTCGCACATTTTTGCCACCGCTTGTGTTGAAAGTGCTATTCTTTTGCAAAATTTAAGTCTCAGTTCCGATCAATACTGATGAGTTAAATAGTGCTCTCAATCGAACGAACATGAATGTGCAGCTATGATGAGCCCAAATGAAGTTGCATAGAAAATATGTGAACTCTTTGCATCTCGTTGTGATTAGCCATTTATCGAATTGATTCTCTTGTAATGACCATTGCACACTAGCGAAGGTGTGTAGTCTTGTTGGACTTAAGTGTTAATGCCTTGTGTGATCAACTTGCTTTGAACCATGCATGAATAAACCTAGAATTTGCCATGTTAGTCTGATTGATTTAGAAAGGTGTCCTCTTGAAATGATCTTAGGCAACTTTAAAGAGTGTGAGCCAAATTTGACATATACCTCTTTTGTGGCCTACCCGTGAGTGTGTGAAATTCTTTTGAACGCCCTTTGAGCCTTACCTTTCTTTGGAAGAACCTTGATGAACCCTACACCTTACTTGACCCACTACCTATAATCCTCTTAATTTGTGATTTAGTGAATAGCCCACTTAGGCCAAAACCCTAAGTTAGGGGTGTGGTGAAAAGGAAAAGGAGAAGTCAAGAAGTACAAGAAAGAGTCCCCCCTAACCCATGGTATTGCATCAGTGGAAACCCCTTCAATTAAAAAAATGTGGAATAAAGTACGAAGGAAATCGGGTTTCCAAGCAATCCATAAAGGTGAATAAAAAGGTGACTTAGAAGCACTAGAAAAAGAATCGATAAAGGAAAAGAAGGAAATGCCTTGAGAGTACCACATCTCACGAGGAAAGAGCCACTGAGCCTAAATGACCATACCTTCGCACTCATCCCCATTACAAGTCTTAGAAAGACCTTTTGATTTTGAGTAAACCGAATCAAAAGTTGATTGGAAAATAAGGGCAAACTTATGGGAGAAAACATGCATTGTGTTCCTCTTTTTGAGTGTGAGCGTTGCATCTGATTCCTGATCTTGAATTGATTAACCTCTGTGTGTGAATATGGAATCATTCTTCATGTGAGGGCATTTAGATACTTTTTGTTGAGCTTGAACTTGCACAAGTAGCAAGTATTGCGAGCATGGGAATCTTTGGTAATGTTGTGTCACAACCTGAATCTTTGAGTACACAATTGATCCTTGCACAAGTAAATTGAGTCTTGTTGTGTGTATTCATGATTGAGTCTTGTGTAGCACTGTTTAAAACAACCTTTTTGAACGGCTGAACTTGAGTTTGCTTGAGGAAAAGCAAAAGTTTAAGTTGGGAGTGTTGATGAGTCCACAAATTGGACTCATTTAGGGCTTTATTTTGATAAGAATAGTGTCCTGGAATGCTTATTTTGTCTAAATTTCTGATGAAAACTCTTAAGTTTTTAGGTATTTGAAGTTTTAGTGAAAGCATGGACACTTAGATGCAAAAAGGAACAAAACGGCTGAAAAGAATGAAGAAGTTGAAGCCTGAGCATCGCCAAGCACACTTAGTCATTCGCTGAAGGGATTCATTCCGCCTTTTGTTCCAGTACGCGAATCCCCGAAGGAGAAGGATCAAAAAGGCGATAAAAGGAGCAGTCGGCACTTCGCCGAATATTTCCATGAAGAAGTACCATACCACCCAATGGTCCAGAACGTGAAGATGCTAAAGGCAAGCATGAAACGGCGATGAAACAGAAGAAGGGCGAATCGCCGAGTCATTCGGCGACATCGACTAACTTCGCCAAAAGATCCGCCAGCGCTATTTTCTGAAGTCTATAAATACTAAAATTATTTATTAATTTTAAGGAGTCGAACATTTATTTTAATTTCCAGAATAGAATAGTACTTTTTAGATATTTTCTCTCAAGTTTG
The DNA here is from genome assembly GCA_036250505.1 of Solanum acaule. Classification (NCBI taxonomy): domain Eukaryota; kingdom Viridiplantae; phylum Streptophyta; class Magnoliopsida; order Solanales; family Solanaceae; genus Solanum; species Solanum acaule. Next base: position 42,222 of record JAJOOR010000883.1, on the reverse strand, counting down.
GAGAGAGTTTTTGGTAGACTTGAAGAAAGAAGGATTTCATCTTCCCCAAGTTGGAAGTAGGTCTTCTCTATTCTTCTATGCTTAAATCAAGGTTTAATTTCTTATACCGACTTGATTTTACTATCATTTTAGGTGTATTTTCTTATTTCTTGATGTGTGGCTAAAAATCCCCATTCTTGGGGTGTGATTTAGCAACTATCTGTTGATATTATTGTTGGGTCTTGCTTGCTAATAGGTTAGATGTTGTTTAATGGTGATTTCACCTAGTGGTTGTGGTTTAATCTAAAGAGTTTGTAGTTGCAAATACAAAGACACCCATGTGTTTTCGGCTTGCCTGATAGGGAGGTTGCGAAACCAAGACCACTAAACTGATGGCCTAAGGTGTGGGTCGACATGAGGTTCAGCCCGAGAGGGTGAGCCCTAGTCCCATATCCTAACACTCAGTTTGAGAGAGTGAGTGGGGTAAGGTGTAGGCTGGTCTTCATGCGACAAATGGGTGTCCGAGAGGAACGCATTTGAAACGGGGTAAGTTGCCCGAGAGGGACCTTATTTCCATTTAAAGTTTAGCCTAGTCACTATTATCTTACAAAAATTTCCTATCAAAAGCATGTACCCAACTACTTATCTCAACTTGTATTGTGGTCACACCCCAAGAACTCTTCCCCATACTTCATTTTCTTATTATTTTTGTTGTTTTTGCTATACTTGTGACAAAACCCCCAAATTGATATTTGACACTTTCGTGTCCCCCTTTAATTTACTATGTTTTTACTTGTTAATGTCTTTAGCTATGACTAGTTAGAACTTAATTTTATTTTTCTATTAATTCTCAAAACCACTCCCTTGGGACACGACCCCAACCCTTGGTTGGGTTACTATATTATCGACGATCGTAGACACTCGTACCGTAGGTTAGTGTCGTTGGTCACGATAAGCATCAATAGGGTCATTTCCTTTTATGATTAATTTTTCAAACTCATGTCGAAGAGTTAGAAGTTTTACAACTATTACCTTTGATGTACCTTGAAATTCTGTTTACAAAATTCTCCATGCTTTCCTCAAAGTGTTGGCTGCTGCAATTTGAGAAAATATTGTCCCATGGACTGCTTGTTAAGGAAGGACAATGCCTTTGCGTCCTTCTTTCTACTTTCCTTTAGTTTCTGATCTTCATCCGAATTACATATCAAGTCTCTATCAAGTCCCAAAGATCTTGAGACTTAAATAAAGTCTTCATCTTGATGCTCCAAAATTGATAGCTTTGTTTCATAAAATGGGGATGGTTGACTGAGATATGTTCAAAGAACGGGCTTGGGCAACTTTGTCCTTCTTTAAGAAAGATATTCAATACAGTATTAATCTAAAATACTTTATATATCTCTTAAAGTAAAATGAAACACATGTTTTGGGTAAACTACACTAGACAAGTCCAGTTAGACTCCCAGACCTCTGATCTTACTAATGGGATATCACCACACCAATTCAACCACCCTTTCCGGTGTTAAATAGCATATTAACAACTTTGACTTTTATATTTTGCATATAAGAGGGGGGCAAATGATTAAATTAAATATTAATATAAAATAAAAATAAAAAAAGACACACGCTGAGCCAATTCTAATCATCCCAAAAAGAATGTTGGCCCTTTGCCATGGAGAAAAAAAAGACAAATATAGACGCATTGGTTACATGAACAGTGTAACACCCCGCTACTTGAAAGAACTAGAATTAGAAAGAACCATTTTTGGAAAGAATGAAAATCTGAAATTTGGCAAGTTATGTTAAGTATGAGTTTTGGGTCAACTTCAAACGACCATAACTCTTAGTACATGATGATTTAGGTGGGCCACAAGATGTCAAATGAAAGGTCATTGAATTATATTTCCAACACCACCGTGTTTGCTAATGTTCGAGCTCGTATGAGGGAGATATGCCCGTTTGAAGTCGGGTTGTCCAATTAAGGAAAGTCACCCGGATTTTAGAGGGGTATTTTGGTATTTTCATTACCCAATTACTTAAATTCATTTTTAGTAATTTATTTGGGGTCTAAACTGATTTGGTTCAGTTTACGCTTCACAAAATTACGTTAGGGTTTTGAGAGAATAGAAAAGAGGAGAAAAAGCAAATGTTCGTCGCGTTCTTGAGATTTCGCTTGCGGATTTCGCTAAGGGTTCATCCCTACGAGGTATGTAAGACTTTCATAGCATTGGTTATGTTCACCCATGCACCAATCATGATTTAATTCAGCAAATTTACGTTATTGAAAGTAGAGTTTATGAGTTCTTGATGAATCTCGTTGAAGTTTCGTTTGAACCTTGATTGTTGAGATTTGGAGGAGTTTCTTGAGATGATTCGATGAGATTTAAGGTTCTTTTTTTAGTAGATTCTTATATAATTTGATTGGGTATTCGAATATAAGTGTTTGGGGAAGAAACCAATCGAATCTAGATGATTTAGGGTTGAAAAACGAGCAAGAAAATTCGTAGGTTTTTTGGGCGGGGGGCAGGTGCACCACGCCACTCAGTGTCCCAGGATAAGGTGTCTGTAGGATGGGCTCTGGGGCACCGCACCACTCAATGAGCCCCAACCCATCTTCTGTCGTTCAAGGTCTGGCGCCTTGCGCCACTCAGTACGCTAGGGTCGTCAGGTCCTCTACCCTTTCCCACTTCTTTCCGTTTGAGTTCCCTCAAATCGTATTTATGTTTTCTAGTTGATTTCTACACTCTAATGTATGTATAAACATCGAGAGATCATTCATAACATGAGATCATAAACCTTGAATCCATAATTGAAATTCAAGGAAAGTTAAGAGCCAAGTCTAAAGAGTTCTTAGAGTCTTTCAAAAGTCTTTTGCAATTGTTTTAAACATGTTTTAAAGTCATGAGCATTGAGTTGAGTAAGAGTAAGAGTGAAGTTCATTTCTTCAAAATATTTTATGGGAACTAAGTATCCCCAAGAGTTAAAATGTTTTTACATTTAAACAGGAGAGGAAACACCGATTTCCATGAGAGTTTTTGAGCTAGTTTTTGAGTAATAAACTCAAACCACAGAAAGAGTTATGTTTTTAAACATATGAGCTAGTATATTTTGGGATTAGTGTTAAGCACCAATTTGTGGATGAATTTGAGTTCAGATAATTCAAAGTCTCCATAAACCGTGTATCCAACATGGGTAGACAAGAGTCATACCTTTTAGATGATTCCTTAATGTTTTTAGCATAGACTAGTGGATCCACTTAGTGATTTAGGTTTTATACCCCCATCAAGGAATAGGACAGCCCTGGTAGCATGAGGCAAGACGTTGTACCATCACTTAGCTCGTAGTGGTGGTTGTCGGTTAAAGAAACTCCCACAGAGATATTTTGTATTCTTATATACATAGAATTACTTGTATTTTCATATACAAAACTAAGTTATTGTTGTGCCTTTTATACACTGAGTTGTTATCTACATGCTTTAAAGTTTTTATATTGCACCTTTATTTATGCATTATATTGAAGATGAGTTGAGTTGAGAAGAGGTAAGCGTTTCTTTTATATTCCAGTTCAAGCTTATGGTTTGTTTAGATTTCCCTTCACAAGCTCGTACATTCAATGTACTGATGCCATTTGGCCTGCATCATTTCATGATGCAAATACAGGTAATCAGGATCAGCATCCAACACTTCGTTGATCCAGTTGAGCATTAAGAGCAATTTTAGTAAGCCTTATTGCTTTTTGGAGGATCCCTTTTCATATTACTTTTAGTATTTCAGTTGTTAGGATGATCGGAGGTCTTGTCCTGACATCCCTCATAGTATTAGAGGCTTCATAGACAGATAGCTATAATTCTTTAGTCTTACATTTCAGTTGTTTTATTTATAAGACTTGAGTTGCATGTTTACTTCTAAAACATTCTCAGTTTATCTATTCAGATAGTTTGTTAAGATTGTATTTAAGTACATTTTTTGTTGAGTAAGTCTTCCGCTGAGAGTCTATCCAGGCCAAGGGTTTGCTTGGGGCCAGGAATGGTTCTCAAGTGCCAGTCCCGCCCAGGGTGTAGGCTTGGGGTGTGACAAACTTGATATCAGAGCACAGAGTTCAAGAGTACTAGGGAGTCTATGAAGTCGTGTTTGTAGATTCCTAGTTATCGGTGTGAAGCGCGCCACATCTATAATTAGAAGGCTAAAACATTTAGGAACTATCTCACTTCTTTCACATTTATTTCGTGTGATAGAGTTTATCTCTATACAAGTTCTTTTCTATCTCGTGCTTGCGCATATCTTTCAAATCATGCCTCTACAAAGAGTTGTGTGAGGTCGTCCTGCTAGAAGAAATGTCGAGGAACAAGGGGTACATGATGCACCTGAAGTGCAACCCCAAGAAAAGGTCACCAATGCTAAGTTCCGTGAGGCTATCAAGATGTTGATCCAAGTTGTGACCAACCAAGCTGGACAACAAAGACAGAATCGTCAGGAAGGTGCTGATACTTCTAGGATATGTGAGTTCTTAAGGATGAATCCTCCAAGCTTCACTGGTTTAAGTGTCACTGAGGATCCATAAAACTTTGTTGAAGAGCTTCAGAAGGTTTTTGAGATTATGCATGTTGTCGATGCTGACAGAGTGGAACTAGATGCATATCAATCGAAGATTGTTGCTAGAATCTGGTTTGACCAATGAAAGAAGGGTAGCGCTGAGGATGCACCAATTGTGAGCTGGGCTATGTTTGAGACTTCCTTTATGGGGTGTTTCTTTCCCCGTGAGCTAAGAGAGGCAAAGGTAAGAGAATTCCTCACTCTGAAGCAGGAATCTATAAGTGTTCATGAGTACAGTCTGAAGTTCATCCAACTTTCCCGCTATGCTTCGGAGATGGTTGCTGACATGAGGAGTAGCACAAGTTTATTTGTTGCTAGATTGCCTCATCTGTCAAGTAAGGAAGGCAAGGCAGATATGCTGATAAGAGATATGGACATAGCAAGGCTTATGATCCATGTACAAGAGGTTGAGGAGGACAAACTTAGGGATAGAGAAGAATTTAGAAACAAGAGGGTGGGCTAAGACATCACGAAAAGAGTCCAGGCAGCAGAAGAGTATGTGAACCGGTCTTCTTTCCAACATAAGCAAAAGGGACCTACTCCATCATCTGCTAATGCACCTGCACCAAGGAATAAAGGTGAGTTCAATAATCAGAATTCACAAATTTTCAGAGCTAGACCTGCACAATCTCAAGCTAGTGTTGCACAAGGAGGTAATGGGACTCCTGCATGAGCTAAGTGTGGTAGGACCTACTCAGGGGTGTGTCGTGATGGCTCCACTAGTTGCTTCAAGTGTAGTCAGAACGATCACTTTATGAAAGAATGCCCTAAGAACATGCAAGGTTATGGTAATGGGGCCAATAGAGCTCAATATTCTTCAGTTGCTCCACCAGACAAGGTTTCATCTAGAGGAGTTACTTCAGGGGTAGGCAGAGGAGCAAACCGTCTACATGATATTACTAGTCGCCAAGAGCAAGAGGATTCGTCAGATGTTGTCACTGGTATGATCAAAGTCTTTAATTTTGATGTTTATTTTTTGCTAGATCTAGGAGCGAGTCTATCTTACGTGACTCCATCTGTTGCGATGAATTTTGATGTTCTTCCTATGAAACTTCTTGAGCCCTCTAGTGTTTCTACACCTGTTGGTGAGTCTATTCTAGCTGAGAGAGTCTATCGTGATTATACCATTTTCGTCAATCACAAGAGCACCATGGCTGACTTGGTCGAGTTAGACATGTTAGATTTTGATGTCATTCTAGGTATGGACTGACTTCATGCCTGTTAGGCCTCATTCGATTATAAAACTTGAGTTGTTAAGTTCCAGTTTCCTAATGAGCCAGTTATAGAGTGGAAGAGTAGTTCAGCAGTGCCTAAGGGTCATTTCATTTCGTACCTTAAGGTGAGAAAGTTAGTTTCCCAGGGTGCATCTATCACTTAGTCTGAGTTAATGAATCTAGTGTTGAGATGCCACATATTCAGTCAGTTTCAGTTGTTATTGAGTTTCTAGAAGTCTTTCGGATGATTTACTTGAAGTCCCTCATGAGAGAGAAATAGACTTCATTATAGATATTCTTCCCGATACTCATCATATTTCTATTCTACCATATAGAATGGCTCCAACAGAGTTGAAAGAGTTAAAAGAGCACTTGAAAGATCTTGTTGAGAAAGATTTTATTCGACCAAGTGTCTCACATTAGGGAGCTCCGGTCTTATTTGTGAGAAGAAAGATGGTTCTCTTAGAATATGCATAGATTACCGTCAGTTAAACAAGGTTACTATTAGGAATAAGTATCCTCTTCCAAGAATTGATGATTTTTTAGATCAACTTCAGGGTGCCACTTATTTTTCTAAGATAGACCTCATATTTGGCTATAATAATCAGTAACGAGCAAGAGAAAGTGATATCCCTAAGACAGCTTTCAGGACCCACTATGGTCATTATGAGTTCCTAGTTATGTCCTTTGGTTTGACCAATGATCCTGCAACATTCATGAACCTTATGAACAAAGTGTTCAAGCCTTATTTAGATATGTTTGTTATCGTATTCATAGATGGCATTCTAATCTATTCAAGGAATGAGGAAGATCATGCTAGTCATGTTAGAATAGTCCTTCAAACTCTCATGGATAAAGAGTTATATGCTAAGTTTTCTAAATGTGAATATTGTCTTGAGTCTGTGGCATTCTTAGGCCATATCATTTTCGGTGATACAATTCGAGTTGATACTCAAAAAATAGAGGCAGTGCATGAATTGGCCTAGACCCACGTCTCCAACTGACATTAGGAGTTTCTTGAGATTAGTTGGTTACTATAGAAGGTTTGTCAAGGGGTTCTCATCTATTTCATCCCCATTGACTAAGTTAACTCAGAAAACAATTAAGTTTCAATGGTCTGAAGCTTGTGAGAAAAGCTTTCAAGAATTGAAAAAGAGGTTGACTACTACCCTGGTGTTGACCTTACCAAAGGTACGCAAGGTTTTGTTGTATATTGTGATGCGTACAGAGTTGGATTGGGTTGTGTGATAATGCAGAATGGCAAGGTTATAGCTTATGCATCCAAACAACTTAAGATTCACGAGAGGAATTACCCAACCCATGATCTAAAGTTGGTTGCCGTAGTTTGCTTTGAAAATATGGCGTCACTATCTTTATGGTGTTCATGTAGATGTGTTCACCGATCATAAGAGCCTTCAGTATGTGTTTAGTCAAAAAGAGCTCAATCTCAAATAGAGAATGTGGTTAGACTTACTAAAGGATTATGACATAAGTATTCTCTATCACTCAGGTAATGCTAATGGTGTTGCTGATGCTTTGAGCAGATTGTTTATGGGTAGTACCGCCCATTTTGAGGAAGACAAGAAAGAGTTAGCAAAAGATGTGCATAGATTTACACGATTAGGAGTTCGTTTAATGAATTCCAGTAAAGGAGGAGTGGTGGTGATGAATGGGGCTGAATCATCATTAATGTCTGAAGTTCGAGAGAAACAAGACCAAGATCCTATTTTGCTTGAAATGAAAGAAAATGTTCATAAGCAAAAAGTGATGGCTTTTGAACAAGGGGGAGATGGTGTATTGAGGTATCAAGGTAGATTGTGTGTACCAAAGGTGGATGAAATCCAACAGAGGATCGTGGAGGAAGCTCATAGCTCCAGATATTATATCCATCCGAGTTCGACAAAGATGTATCGTGACTTGAGAGAAGTTTATTGGTGAAGTAGTATGAAGAAGGGCATTGTAGAGTTTGTTACTAAATGTCTGAATTGCCAACAAGTTAAGGTAGAGCACCAAACACCCGGTGGTATGGCTAAGAATATAGAGATTCCGGAAGGGAAGTGGGAGATGATCAATATGGATTTTATTATAGGTTTACCACAGTCTCACAGGAAGCATGATTCCATTTGGGTGATTGTAGATTGAATGACTAAATCAGCCCACTTTTTACCGATAAAGACTACCAATTCAATAGAGGATTATGTCAAGTTATATCTTCAAGAGGTAGTTATACTTCATGGAGTTCCAATGTTGATTATTTCAGATAGAGGTGCACAATTTACTGCACAATTTTGGAAGTCATTCTAGAAAGGATTGGGTTTAAAAGTGAATTTGAGTACTGCTTTTCATCCTCAGATTGATGGTCAAGCAGAGCGCACCATTCAAACTTTAGAAGATATGTTGAGGAATTGTGTGATTGATTTCCAAGGTAATTAGGATGATCACCTACCTCTCATCGAGTTTGCTTTTAACAATAGTTACCACTCTAGCATCCAAATGGCTATGTATGAGGCTCTTTGTGGGAGAAGATGCAGATCTCTTATTGGATGGTTTGAGATTGGTGAAGCTGGGTTGATAGGACCAGACTTAGTGCATCAAGCTATGGAAAAAGTAAAGGTTATTCACGAGAGATTGAAAATAGCATAGAGTCGTCAGAAATCCTATACATATGTTAGGAGAAGAGACTTAAAGTTTGAAGTAGATGATTGGTTTTACTTGACAGTTTCACCCATGAAGGGTGTTATGAGATTTGGTAAGAAGGGAAAACTTAGTCCCCGATGTATTGGTCCTTAAAGAATATCTAAGAGGATTGCTAATGTAGCTTATGAATTGGAGCTACTGCAAGAGTTAGCAGCAGTTCATCTAGTGTTTCACATTTCCATGTTGAAGAAGTGCATGGGCGATACTTCACTTATCATACCTACTGAAGATATTGATATTAAGGATAGCTTATCCTATGAGGAGATTCCCGTTCAGATTCTACATCGCCAGATTCGCAAGTTGAGAACCAAGGAAGTAGCATTAGTCAAGGTTCTATAGAGGAATCAGTTTTTTAAGGAAGCTACTTGGGAAGAGGAGAAGGATATGAAAAAGAGATACCCACATCTCTTCGAGTCCGGAGAAATTCCAAATTAAGGTACTAATCATCTTCTTGGAATTTGTTTTAAGTTGGCATGTTATATTTATATTTTGCTTGTTGGGTATTTGAGCTGGATGTTAGATGTTACACCCTTAGCCTACTAAGAATAATCTCATTCGAGGAGGAATGTTCCCAAGGGGGAGATATTGTAACACCCCGCTACTTGAAAGAACTAGAATTAGAAAGAACCATATTTGGAAAGAATGAAAATCTGAAATTTGGCAAGTTATGTTAAGTATGAGTTTTGGGTAAACTTCAAACGACAATAACTCTTAGTACATGATGAGTTAGGTGGGCTACAAGATGTCAAATGAAAGGTCTTTGAATTATATTTACAACGCCATCGAGTTTGCTAATTTTCTAGCTTGTTGAGGGAGATATGTCCGTTTGAAGTCGGGCTGTCTAGTTAAGGAAAGTCACCCGGATTTTAGAGGGGTATTTTGGTATTTTCATTACCCAATTAGTTAAATTTGTTTTTAGAAATTGATTTGGGGTCTAAACTGATTTGGTTCGGTTTACGCTTCACAAAATTACGTTAGGGTTTTGAGAGAAGAGAAAAGAGGAGAAAAAGCCAAGGTATGTCGCGTTCTTGAGATTTCGCTTGCAGATTTTGCCAAGGGTTAATCCCGATGAGGTATGTGAGACTTTCATAGCATTGGGTTCATTCATCCATGTTCCAATCATGATTTAATTCAGCATATTTATGTTCTCGAAAGTTGAGTTTATGAGTTCTTGATGGATCTTATTGAAGTTTCGTTTGAATCTTGATTGTTGAGATTTGGAGGAGTTTCTTGAGATGATTCGATGAGATTTAAGGTTGGTTTTTAGTAGAATCTTGTATGCTTTGGTTGGGTATTCAAATCTATGTGTTTGGGGAAGAAACCAATCGAATCTAGACGATTTAGGGTTGAAAACCGAGCAAGAAAATTCGTAGGTACTCAGTGTGCCAGCATAAGGTGTCTGTAGGATAGGCTCTGGGGCACTGCGCCACTAAGTGCGCCCCAACCCAGCTTCTGTAGTTCAGGGTCTGGCGCCCTGCGCCACTCAATACGCTAGGGTCGCCAGGTCCTCTACCCTTTCCCGCTTCTTTCCGTTTGAGTTCTCTTGAATTGTACCTATGTTTTCTAACTGATTTCTACACTCTAAGGTACATATAAACATTGAGAGATCATCCATAACATGAGATCATAAACCTTGAATCCATAATTCAAATTCAAGGAAAGTTAAGAGTCAAGTCTAAAGAGTTCTTAGAGTCTTGCAAAAGTCTTTCGCAATTGTTTTAAACTTGTTTTAAAGACTTGAGCATTGAGTTGAGTAAGAGTAAGAGTGAAGTTAATTTCTTCAAAATATTATGTGGGAACTAAGTATTCCCAAGAGTTAAAATGTTTTCACATTTAAATAAGAGAGGAAACACCGATTTCAAAAAGAGCTTTTAAGCTAGTTTTTGAGTAATAATTTCAAACCACAGAAAGAGTTATGTTTTTAAACATATGAGTTAGTATATTTTGGGAGTGGTATTGAGCATCGATTTGGGGACGAATTTGAGTTCAGATAATTCAGAGTCTCCATAAACCGTGTAGCAAACATGGGTAGACAAGGGTCATACTCTTTAGATTATTCCTTGATGCTTAGCATAGACTAGTGGATCCACTTAGTGAGTTAGGTTCTATACCCCCGACAAGGTATAGGACGGCCCTAGCAGCGTGAGGCAAGACGAAGACGTTGTACCATCACTTAGCTCGTAGTGGTGCTTGTCGGTTAGAGAAACTCCCACAATGATATTTTGTATTCTTATATACACAGAGTTAATTGTATTTTCATATACAAAACTAAGTTATTGTTGTGCCTTTTATACACTGAGTTGTTATCTACATGCTTTAAAGTTTTTCTTTGTATTGCACATTTATTTCTGCATTATATTGAAGATGAGTTGAGTTGATAAGAGGTAAGTGTTTCTTTCAGATTCCAGTTCAAGCTTATGTTTTGTTTAGATTTCCCCTCGCATGCTTGTACATTTAATGTACTGATGCCATTTTTCCTGCATCGTTTCATGATGCAGATACAGGTAATCAAGATCAATATTCAGTGCTTCGTTAATATACTTGAGCATTCAAAGTCATTTTGGTGAGCCTTCTTGCTTTCCAAAGAATCCCTTTTCATATTGTTTTTAGTATTTCAGTTGTTAGGGTGATCATGGGTCTTGTCCCGACATCCCTCATAGTATTAGAGGCTTCATAGACAGATAGATATAGTTCTTTCGTCTTGCATTTCAGTTGTTTTTGTTATAAGACTTGAGTTGCCATTTTGGCTAGTTGAATGTTTACTTCTAAAACATTCTCAATTTAGCTATTCAGATAGTTTGTTAAGATTGTATTCAAGTACATTTTCTGCTGAGTAAGTCTTCCGTTGAGAGTCTAGCATGGCCAAGGATTTGCTTAGGGCCAGCAATGGTTCTCGAGTGTCAGTCCCGCCTAGGGTGTAGGCTCGGGGCGTGACAAACGGTCGCTATGGACAAAACAAATATTTCCTACATTTCAATTTACTTGATTTATTGTTAGTTTTAGCTCTTTTTAGGCAAAAAGATTATTTATTTATTTTGTCAACTTTTTAATTTAATGAGTATTTTTTATACTTCCAGCATTACTGTGTTTTTGGTACATTCTTAGATTCTCTGTCACAGGTCAAAATCAGAAAAGCAACAAATAAAAATTGGAGTAAATACTAAAAAAAGTCTAATATACTCTAACAAACAACAAATGAAAATTGAAGGTGTAAATACTAAGAAAAGGTATAATGTACTCTTCCATCTCATTTTATATAGCAACTTCTAAATTTTGAGATTCAAATGTTTCTTTTGATATAACTTTTTTCCTTTTTTTATATATTTTGAATTATAATTTATTAAAACTTATAATAATTTTTATATAATTCAAATATGTAAATTTATTTTTAAAACCATAAAAATTTGATGTAGATATTCAATCAAAAGTAAAAAAAAATAATAAACTCTTGAGATTTTAACCGTGTCACACAATCGTAGGAACTTACTAAAACCTAGGTTTTACCTTCTGAGACCGCCCCTTTTGCCTCGGAGAGTGAGTGGCCATTTTCTCTCCACAACGGTAGTCCAACAAAGAACAAAAAATGCAAACGGGTCCTACACATTTACTTTTGATCAAACATAACTCTAATTTCAATATCAACTTTGAAAAAATCCAAATAAAAAAATATTTTCATGATCAAACACCTACTTAATAACAAAGTAATCATTCTTGAGAGTCTTGTATGTGATTAGAGTTGTCACAACAGCTAAAGAAACAAATTTAATAAATTAAATCAAGATAAATTAATCGTGACTATAATTTATTTATTTTGAAAAAAAAAGTCTAAGAGAACATACATGTGAAGTTTTTTTTTATAGAATTTCAGTTAAAATAAAGTTAAAGAGCACATACGAAATAAACAAAAAAAATATAGACATCATATCTTAAAAATTGAAACTCTCATATCAAAATGTATTATAATGAATTAGTTTCTCTCCACTCTCAAGGTATACCTATATATATAAGTGAAAGTATGTGTATTGTAAATAGAAACAAAAGGATAAGAAGAGAAAATAGTAAACGTAGAGTCATACACTATAATCCAAAAAGTATAAGTAGTTTTTATATAAAACAACTAATTAATTGTAATATGCCAACTAGCAGTGTACGGGTCAAACCATCAAGTAACATTGAACCGAGAACTAAGTCAAACTAAAAAGAAAGGACTTGTAGTTTGATTTGGTTGGTTTGGCCTTGAGAAAAAAACTGACCACTCTTTATTTGATTTGGTATTGACAAGAAAAGAAGAAGTTAAATCGAACCCAAAACAAACCGACATAATATATAATTTTACTTTTTTATACATTAAAAACTAATAGTTATAATCTTTTTTGTTAATATATTTTAAATTATTTTATAGTTTTCAATGCTTAGATATATTATTTTTGTCAAAGGGAAGTGACTTTTCGTTCGAAAGCAACAGGTTCTTTCCCTACAAATTCTAAGAATCAATCAATTAATATTACTATCAGGAAAAAAAGAAAATTAATTAGTGAAAATGAAAAGAAATTTTGTTCAATCAAATACGAAGTCGAAGTCAAAATCGAAATCGAGTGAACCATGATGACGATGATGCATTGGGAGTCTCTCTTCTCTACCCTTTAATAGCTAGGATGAGTGTTTTTACTCAAAAGTACAAAAAGGTCTCCTCTTCACAACCAATGGGGGAGAAATGAACTTTATTTTCTCTTCATCTTTAAAGCTTAGCCTTTAAAGAAACCCAATAATCCCTATTTGAATGGAAATGACTACATTATGAAAACTAATCTCTAGACTATCTCGTCTATTTTTTTTATAGATTGATAAAATGGTTAAAACTACAGAACTACGACATTCGAAAATTCATAGAAAATCAAATTAAAGAAGTATAATAATAAGAAAAAAACAAATAAAAACATAAAATAAAAAAATACAACATACACATCCTTCTTAAGACTTTGATCATAACAATATAGTGGAAGAAGAAACACAAAATCAGTACATAATATTTTGGGTTCTTATCAACACATTTTTCCACAATCAATAAAAATTAAAGAATCTTCTTTACTAAATCAAACTAAAACATGACTCAAATAGTAAATAATAATATTAATAACCTTATAAATATAAGCTCTTAAACACAAAGGAAAATAAATTTACTTGTCCCATTAGTAATGAGCAAAATCAAAAAACAATAAAAAAAATTACAGAAAGAAGAAAATCGTAATTTACTATTATTTTGTATACCTTTATATAGTGCAAGCAAGATAAGAAATATGAGTAATAGATAATTATTAATAATAATACATGTGAAAGCTCAAAGGATAAAACAAATGAGATTGAAATATGAAAAGATTATAATGCAAATAATGTATTTAAGAACTTTTATATGTAGCATCTCTTAATAATAGGAAGTTATGAGTATGAAAAGAAGGAGAGTTAGATATTAAGAGTAACAATCAAATCTATATATATAGAAAGGAGGATACGTAAAAGCTGATGTGGCACCTCTCATCATCCAAGAAAGGTATTTATCTATTTTCTCATATTTTTGGCAATCTTTTCATTTGTTTTTCCATTTTTTGTGCATAAGAAAAATCACAGGCAACTCTCTTAACTAGCCATTATGTAAATTATAACTGTTTGCATTGATTGCTTAATTAAAAGGTCAGTAAAGATGAAAAGTCCCGACCTATCATATTCCAACTACTATAATTTCCTTCGTGTGTATTTATTGTTAAGCGAAAAATGGTTTTTACACTGAGTTTTCATCGTTACAGAAAACAACATTTCACTACATAATTGAAACTATTCTAAATCTATATATATATATATATATATAAGGCTGAAAATAATCACGCTGATGTGGCATGCCTCGTCGGCCTCTATTACTATTTATCTATTTTCTCAGAATTTTAGAGTTTTTTTCTTCATTTTCTATGGAAAAATCTTTTTTTAAAATTAATATCTTTCCTGATTATGAGAATTTATATTACCTATAACTCTTTCTTCTAAAAGGGATTGTAAAAATGGTAGTAATTATAACAATTATAAAAATGGCAGTAATTATTAAAAAACGTTCCTATTCCAAGATGTGACTGATTGATTAAAAATTAGCAGTAATTATGAAACTGTAATCTTTTCGTAATTAGCTTATTGCAACGATTTTCTCATTAACTTATTAACAACTCTTGGCTTCTCATCATCTTTTTCCACGTGTTTTGTCTTGATTTTGAACTTTGTGTTGTTGATATTGCTACTCAATTTACATCGGATGGTTGTATAGTACTTATCAGGTACATTTTTTCTATAGTTTATTCTTTACTATATGCCACATTTTCATATTAGCAGTGTAATTTCATTTGAGATTGGCTTGGGTTTTAATTTGAAAAATATTTTTGTCTGATGTTGTAAGAATTGTTGTTAGTTGTCGTCTAATATTGTAAGATTTGATGTCAGTTATTAATTATAAAAGAATGTAGAATTGAAGTTTTAAGTTACAGAGAGATTGGAGAAAATAAACCAAGGCCTGCGTGAATAGCAATTGCCTGAACATGTGCTATTTATAAGGCAATTACAAGTACATAACTATTTTAAATTATATTTACAATATCACCCTCCCTCAATCTGAAGTGGAAGAACAAACATGAAGATTGACCCAAAACTCCTTGAATTTTGTAACAAAGACACCTGTCATAAAAACATCTGCAAGCTGTTATGAGGTGGAAACATGAGAAACCGTAAGGTCACCTTGGGCAATCTTATCACGAATTAAATGATAGTCCAAAGCTATATTTTTCAATCTGGATTGAAAGACCGGATTATGTGCAAGATGGATGGCGCCAACATTATCACATTTGGCCAGAATAGGAGAGGGAAGATAAATACCCAAGTCACGTAGAAGAAATTGTATCCATATAGCATCGGCTGTGGCAACAGCCAAAGCACGATATTCAGCTTCGGTGATTGAGCGCACAACAGTTGGTTGTTTCTTTGTAGACCAAGATATCAAATTACTCCCAAGGAAAATGCAAAATCCAAAGGTAGAGCGACGAGTTGTTGCACATCCCTCCGAGTCTGAGAATCGAGTTAAGGAGTTGGAAGTATTTTTGTTCAGCTGCAACCCATGAGCAGGAGTGTCTTTAAGATAGCGAAAGATTAGCTTAACGGCTTGAAGACGAATAAGACAAGGTTGATACAGAAATTGGGAAGCCATATTCACAGCATATTGTATATTCGTTCGTGTGAAGGATAAATATAGAAGATTGCCGACCATCTTACGATACAAAGAAGGATCATCAAGAAGTTAGGTACCCACAGAATGTCAATCAAGCTTACTATAGAGAGGAGTTTGGACAGGCTTAACTTCGGCCAAATCAAATTGATGCTCTGTTGCAAGATTGTTAACTATCTCCACACCTAAAAAGTAATGAAGGTAACCAAGATCTTTCATTGTAAATTCAGCTTTCATGAATTCAATAAAATCATAAACAAGCCGTTGTGAGGATCCAAAAACAGCAATGTTGTCAGCATAAATAAGAAGTATCAAAATAGAACTGTCCTGTCGAAAAGTGAACATGTTGTGATTTGAGGTAGATTTCTTAAAACCAAGGTCCAAAAGATAAGTTGCAAGTCGAGTAAACAACGCTCTAGGCAATTTTTTCAACCCATAAATGGTACCACTTAGCTTACACACATGTTGTGGATAATCAGAATGTTCAAAACCTTTGGGTTGCCGCATTTAAACAACTTCATTTAGCTCTCCATGTATAAAGGCATTAGATACATCTAATTGATGCATACACCAATTATTAAGAAGAGCCAAAGATAACACTACACAAACAGTGCTTAACCTGATCACAGAAGCAAAAGTTTTTGTATAATCTAAACCGGGCAGTTGAGAAAAAACCCATGCAACCAAACGACCTTTGAAGTGGTCTATAGAGCCAGTAGGACCATACTTGATTCGATATACCCATTTATTTCCTACTATATTCACATTAGGAGGTGGAGGAACTAGTGTTCATGTATGATTTTGGATGAGAGCATTAAACTCTTCACTCATTGTATTAAGCCACCTAGAGTCGTTGGATTCTTGTGTGAAGCATTTTGGCTCAACCGTTGCAGTGGAAACAGAGACATTAAGTGAGAGGAAAACACGTGGCTTTAGTGACCTGATCATCAGATGAGTAACCATGAAATGGGCACGGCTAACTGAGTGATTAGGATTTAAAGCTGGAGAAGAAATTAAAATAGAAGAAGATGATACATCTTGGTGAGAATGACACATAACAGGAGGTAGTTTCACAAGAAAGAGGTTGCTGATTTTGTGGGGATAAAGGAAGAGTAGTTAGAATACGTGAATTATGCACAAGAGAAGGTGATGGAGATAAAATAGGAGAACTGCGCACAACATGTACGTGGGTAGCTGGTTGAGAAAACTGATTATTTGAACATGAGGAAGTTAGAGTCCTAGGAGAAGTTATAGACATGTTTTTAGGAGATATAGAGATAGAAGGGAAAGAAGTTGTATTGGACGTGGAGATAAAATCAAAGTTAGTAATTGGTGAAGCACACATATCAGGGAACTGAATTGGAGAAAATATAGGAGGGGTGGTTTGTGAGAAAGGAACTCTAAGAGTACTAGGATTCGTTGGAAACATAGAACTATACGAGAAAGATGATTCTTTAAAATTTACATGATGTGACAGAATAATCCGATCAGTGGATAGATCCAAACATTTGAATCATTTATGTTGTGGAGATACACCAAGAAATAAACAAACTTTAGATCGTGGAAGAAACTTGTGAGCAAAAGAATGTGCAACATAAGGAAAACATAAACACCCAAAGACCTTAAGCAAACTGTAATCGGGTGGTTTACCATACAATTTTTCATAAGGTGACGTAAAATTAAGAATAGGAAGAGGAGTAATATTAATTAATTGAACTCTAAATAGAGAAGCGTCTTCCCAAAATGAATAAGACATTGGGGCTTGAAAGAATAGACAACGTATCTGATTATTAACATGTCGATGCTTTCTTCTACACGACCATTTTGAGCAGAGGTATGGACATGAGAAACAATGAATAATTCCATGCTCTCTAAAAAAAGAATGAAAATGAGAATTGTTATACTTGCTACCACCATCGAATTGAAAATAAGGAATAAAGGAATGAAAAATGTTTGCGACCATGTATATAATTCTTTGAATTTATCAAATGCCTTTGACTTGTTTCACATTAAATAAATCCAAGAGTACTTGGTGTGGTCATCCAGAAATAAGAAATAAGATATAATAACGAAAACTAAAATTTGAACTAAAAGGAGTTTGCCACACATCTGAATGAATTTAAAAAAAAAAAAAGGAGCAGGTGCAATATTATGAGAAAGAGGAAATTGTAACTTAGATTGTTTTCCTAGATGACAAACATTACAACAAGAACTTCCAGAAGAGGAATTATAATTAATGAAACCCCTACGAACTAAAGCTGCAAGAGAACGTTCCCCCTAGATGGCCTTAACATTTGTGCCAAAGATAGGAAGGTGAGATGACACTTGAGAGAGCAACATGACAGGAGCGACCAGAGGTCGAGGGAATAGGATAGAGAGAGTCATTATTATTACAATGGAGTAAGACTTGCTTGGTCTTCTTGTCCTTAACAAAAAACTAGATTTAGTTAATTGAATGAAACAATTATTGTCGACACACAAGTGGTGAACAGACATTAGATTCTTCTGAAAAGAAGGAACATATAAAACATTATTTAAAAGAAGAGGCTTAGAAGATGTCGGAAGAAAAGAAGTGCCAGTAGATAAAATAGAAAGAAGATTACCATTGCCAACCATCACCTGTGATAAACCACTGTAAGGAGATGAAGATGATAAAAGTGATGGCTTGTTCGTCACATGCGCAGAAGCACCAGAATAAGGATACCATACTAATGGTTGTACTTCCTCCAAATTCATAGCGGAAAATGATTTTGGTAGTAAATTGGGAACATAGGGATGATTGAAACGATTCCTACACTCCAAAGCAGAATGATTAAAGTGGAAGCAAACTTGACATTGTTTAGTCAAGGTGAAAGAAGGTCGCCCAAGAATTCCATCACCCGAAGAAGAAGGGTAAAAATGTGGTTGAAAATCAGCCCAGTGAGGAGAAAAATTAGAGCGAGAAGAGTATTGATTTTGACCTCTACCTCGGCGACAACCTGACCATTATGGGATCCTCTTGGGTATTGATTAGCATGAGATGAATTTGAAGAAGGAGGTTGAGAAAGTGGTGATGCTTGAGCGGAAGCCACTAATGCAGTGTGAGAGAATCTTCATTGTTGGTCGCATTAATATGCGCTTCTTTAGTAAGTAACAATGGACGCAAAGCGAGAAAGGACGGAAGTGTTCCTGTAGTATTTAAACCAGAGAAAAAAGTACGATAAGAAGGTGGAAGTCCCTGCAATGCTTGGGTCACCAAATCATCATTAGTAACAGATTTTCCAACTGCTGTAAGGGAACAGAAAAGTGAATGTAGTTGTTGGAGATAATTCTCCGTGGACAGGGAACCTTTATTAAAATTCTGAAATTTTGATTTCAAATGAATTGTCGAGGATAAAGCCTGATCTAGGTAAAGGGAAGCAAGAATATTGCATGCTTGCTTGGAAGTGTTGCAAGTGTAGCTGAGAAGTGAATCAAGAACCGGAGGGGAGAGATCGGCATTAATCCAACTTAGAGTAATTTTGTCACATTGAATCCACAAACAGTACTCATCATGAGTTGAGGATGGGCATGGAATAGATCCTCAACCAAGGGAAAAAGATTGAGGCTTTTTAGAACGGTAAGAAAAACCTTTTTCCAAGTAAGATAATTAAGATATGTCAATTCAAAAGGTACAAAACCTTTAATGTTTGAAATAGTTGGAGGAGGATTGAGAGTTTACGACTTGAATTGAGGAAGAAGTTTGAGCGGAAGTAGTTTGGGAAACCATGGTACTCTTGATACCAAGTTGAAGTTTTAAGTTACAGAGAGATTGGAGAAAATAAACTAAGGCCTGCGTGAATAGCAAGTGCCTGAACTTGTGCTATTTATATGGCAATTACAAGTGCATAACTCTTTAAATTATATTTACAATAATATCCTTATCATGTAGTAAGAATTAACTTAATTATACCTCAATTTCATCTTATTAATTTCAGCCACTATAGTTGCTCGAAACCTTATGATGCAGACATATTTTCATCATTTTGTAAGAAAAAAAATTATGTTCTTCCGACAAAGTTTGTCAATCCACCATATCCCTTTATAATCTCAATTTAGTTTGTTTCCTTCCATTGACATCCAAAAATCTCTAACATAAGTCAATTTTATAGGGCACAATTAAGTATAATTTCCATTAGCACACTTCAATTTACTTAATTATTACTCCTATATTTAACATGCCCCGTCACGTTTGATTCCTTCTTGTGAGTCAACAACGTGAAAATTCTTTTTTTTTTCTTTTCTTTAGGGCTTAAGATTTGCATATACACTAAAAATGTGATTTTTTTAGTTTGAACTTCATAAAAATATCTTAAAAAGAAATTAAGAGTAAATTAAAAAGATCTAAAAATTAATTAAGGAGAATAAAAATTTAGATGTTTACACCTTTTATTTATTACAATAATAGTAAATAACTTCAGCTCTTCTCTCTTATCTCCAACTCGATCAAATTGCTTTGAAGTGATATATAAGTAAGTCAAAAGAAAAAGTAACTATATTATCAAAAAATATATGTCCAAAACATGAAATAAGAAAGTGGCAAAAGGTACTCTATCATAAAATCTTTTATCAAAAGACAATATTAAATTTCACTCAGTGCGGATTTTTCATTACTCTGAAAATTAAGATTAATAATTGATTTCTCCTATTCTTTATTGTTTTCCGTATGATTCTCTTTTATATTTAAATAAAGGTTGACAAATGAAATATGTTTAGTAATATTACTAAAACTATTTTTTCTATTATTTTAGTATTTCGTTATTAATAAGAATCATCATGTAAATTAATAGGCTTTTTCATGATCGCGCGAATCGTGGTCAAGTTCCCTAGTAGATTATTAAATATGAGCCATGAAGATGAATTTAAAATAAATAAAAGTGAAAAATAATTTTAAAAAAAAGATTAAAAAATTAATTAATTTTTAAAAGGCTAAAACTATCTAATATCTTTCCATGGTTATTTTCGTCTTTCTTCATTTGACTCAACACTTTTTTCCAATTTTAATATTTAATCATAATATGCTCTGATTATTTATTTTTTAATATTTAATTAATTAAATATTTTATAATGTACTAAATTAAGTGTAGGGATAAAATGGTATTTCAACTTTTACTTTTGTAGCTTCCCACTTATAGTATAATATGATTTTATAATGTACTAAATTTAAATGTAGGGTTAAAATGGTATTTCAACTTTTACTTTTGTGGCTTTCGACTTATAGTCGCGGTTCATTGTTGTGCTTACACACAAGGCTACCCTTTTCCGAAAGCTCCGCGGACCACCTACCACTAGTCTTCGGCCGGAGGGGTTTATTGCACAAAAAGGCCGGGGCGCAGGCTCCCGAAGAGAGAAGCCCAACGAATGTCAGATGCAAAGCCCCGCACCTCATTAAGATCATATTGGCATACTCTCCCAAAAAAGAAAGAGCAGACCCCATTGAAGACGAGAGTGAGGTACAACAAGGACATTTCTGTCCACCGCCCTTCTCACGGAGTATAATATGATATGAATTACAAAAAAATGTGTGATATATATAAAAATAAGAATTAATCACATACGGATAAGTATGGTTTCCTTTGAACTCTCATAGTAACATACATTGGATAAATTGGTAAATCGATAGATTTAATATCTTTAAACCGACAAACTTTTATGTATACCTAGATAACATATGTCACACAAATAATCCTTAACCGTTCTTAGATCTCATTAATATGTTCATTTAAGTCATGAACACAACATAATTTCGTGAGTGCGTAAAATACTGGTCTTACACTAATAATTCTTCTTGAGGCGGCTTACATCTTACATTCACATAGATAATTTTTAAACACGTAACTCGTATATACGCTATTTAATCGTGTCATATCAAACTTAGAAATCTTTAAAGACTCTCAACATTTTATCCTTGCTTCTGAATATTGTCTTATTTTGAGATTTGAATTAGTTTAGCAACAACGTTGAACTGGAATTTGTAACTTAATTTGTTTGATCTCCTTGAATCTAGATTTTGATTTCTCAAGTCTGCGTGGTAAAATTACCATTATGATTACTTATCCTCAGCCATAATCTCATCCCCTTTGATGATTTATCAACTAACTGATCTCTAGTTATGAAACATTAGTACCATTTGGTATTTGGTATTTCCTGAATATCGAATTATTTACTTAATGAAGGTCATATATTAACATGTTCATTCCTCATTAGTATAATTCCAAAAAGAAAGTTAAAGAATAAACATTAGAGAAAATGCATAAAGTCACCATTGAAGTTGTCTCAATTTTTCAAAAAGACACCTTAACTTTGCAACCGTCCTATTACCCCACTAAACAATTATGAACTAATATTATTGTATCATTTTTTTATCAACCCCAGATTTTAAGAAGCAAGTTTGTTCACAAACCAATCATTACATGACACGTGTTGATTTAATTAAAAATATATTTTTTTTCATTTTAAGTTTTCTCTTTATCTTATTTTTTCTTTATTCTCTCTCTCTCTCTCTCTCTTAATTTTTTACTTATTTTAATTTTGATTTCATCTTAAATTCTACTTCATTTTCCACCGGAAAAAAGGTCTGAAATATATCTGAACTTTGACCGAAATTGTTGTAACGATACCAAACTTTGGAAAGGACCTTTTACCCCCCTGCACTATTTAATAGTGTATTTTAAAGGTATATATGTGCCCACGTGGACATCATAAATGTTTCATAATTATAAATAGTAATGTGTCCATGTGGACACATATATACCTTAAAAATACACTATTAAATAGTATAGGGGATAAAAGGTCCTCCATAAAGTTTGGTATCGTAACAGCAATTTCGGCCAAAGTTGGAGTATTTTTCAGACCCTTTTTCCTTTTCCACCCCCCAACTTTCAAGCCGATCCCTCCCTCCATTTTCTTTCTTTTTCTTCACCTCCCACCCTCACCCCAACGTCAAGTTGAACCCCTCTCCACTTTTTTTCTTTTCCTTTTCTTCTTCTTCTCCAATCAAATTCTTTATTTCAGTGATTTTTTTGTTTTAAAATTTTCTAAACTTTATTAAATTATTGATAACAAAACTAATTATTTTTCTAAGAAAATTTAAATTTTTGAAGGTATCAACAATTACTCCTTTTCATATAACTTCAAAATTAGAAATGATAATTTTAAAAGAATCAATGAATTCCTCGAAAATTAAAAGAACTTGATCGAAATCTGATAAAAAAAAGCTATATGATACCTGCTAATCATCTTCAAATCTAATGGGTTTATAAAATTGTTTGAAATGTAAGAAAATATTTAGATAAAATTTTAATATTAAAGAAAATAAAACTAATAGTAGTAAAAATAAAACGAAGGTGAAGTTGTGGTAAAAATGGTGACATTGAAAGTGAGAAGCTTCAATAGAGATGACAATGATTTTTTGAAGAAGAAAGAAAGAGAAAAAATAATAAGGAAAAAATGTTAAAATAATAAGAAAATATATTTTATAATAAAATACTTGTAAAAATAAAATTATGTTAGTTATTTTAGGTTGCTCACTCTCTTTGAGGGAGTGCACACACTCTCTATGTAGGGAGTGCACACACTCTCTATGTAAGGTGAACAAAAAATGATGTAATAATATTAGTTCAAGATTGTTTAGTGGGGTAATAGGACGCCCACATAGTTAAGGTTTTTTTGAAAATTCGGGACAAGTTCAGGTGTCATTTTATGTCTTTTCTCTAAATATAAAAAACTCAAACACATATCTTTTAGTTGTATCGATTTGTTTTTCTTGATGTCTTCTTATTAGTTGTTGATATTCTATTATATTGTGCCTTCACATAAAAAATAGAAATAATTGGAGAAAGAGAATTAACTTTGTAATACAATCGGCTAGAACTTCAATACGGTATTACCGAATACTGTACCAAACCGAAATTTAATTTACCGATTACAGTTACCAAGCCGAAATTTAAAAATTTGATATTTGGTATCTATTTTTAACTATCAATTACCGAATTCAAAATTTGAAAATTCCGAACTGAATACCAAACGTCCACCTCTTTCCAAAGTCATTAATTTTTGAGATCATACTCTATTAAATTAAGTAAATCAAGTTAATATTTGATTGTTAGTGGCGGTAGACGGTGCGCTTGTGTGACACAACTTGCTGCACAACGCAAGCACGAGCTTTTATATTTAATTGGATGAAAGATTCTCATATAGAAAATTCCATCCACGGGCTTAGCTTGTGTCATAGGTTTTTGCGGTGGTTTCATCATTAAATAATAACAGGGTACCTGTATAGTTAAACAAGAAAGTATAGTAGAAAGTAAAAAGTAAATTAAATAATGCTACAACTATTAATTTTCTTGAAAATGGGGAATAGTAAAAAGTAAAAAGTAAAAATTACAAGTTAAGTCATAGTTTTTAAGAGCTACAGGTTCATTTGAACAAGAGGTGGTAAATGAGTGGATTGAATATAAATTGAGTTAAAATGGATTGAATCACAATCCACTCATATTAAATATGAGTAAATATGAATTTGCTCAAAAATGATTTAGGTAAAATGGTTGTAATCACTTTAATCTCCTAAAGCTAAAATATATTAAATCAAAGCTAAATTGTTACTACCCTACTACCCCACCCTATCTCTATATTATTATTTTTCAAAAAAGAAAAATTCATACAAAGGGAAGAATTTTTATTTTTTTTGCCCTGTACCCCCACCCCATCCCACCCCACATCCCTATCCCCCACCACCACCACCCCCATTAAAAAAAAATTAAAACTTTTTTTTATGAAAAAAATTGCCAACCCTACCCCCACCCCCAACCCAAGACACCTCTTACCCACATCTTTTTCAAAAAAATAAAATAAAATTGCCCCCACCCACAGCCCAGCCCGCGCCCCACCTCCACCCCCCAATTTTTAGTTTTTATTTTCAAAAACAAATAGGGCAACTAGAGATTTTTATATAAGTTAGTGATATATGAGTATATATGGATTCTCATTTTACCCGTTTTGTTCATATTTGTATGAGCTTAAATAGGTTGAAGTCTATATTTACCCATTTAAAAAAGAGAAAATACGCGGAAAATAAACATATACTAGTTAATTAGCTAACATAGTTATAGTTTGAATTAATTATGGCTCATAGCTTAATTTTAGTTGTAATTACGCCGCATGTCCTCTTTTGTACACACACTCTGACTCTCCTCTCTTCTCTCTCTCGATCTCACTCACCAGATACACACACAGAGACATATATATATATATATATATATATATACAGACACACATATACATATACAGTTCGCCTCTCTCCACTCTCTTCCCTCTCTGCTCGCCTCTCTCCTCCCTTTGCCATTCTTGGTCGCTAGATATACAAATAAATATATATACTAGTTACATATATACCATTATTTGATAGATATACATATACGATTCGACAGATATACATATACAATTCCCCTCTCTCCACTCTCTGCCCTCTCTCACTCACCTCTCTCCTCCCTCTCCCAATCACTCTTCTTTCCTCCCTCTAACATGTTGCTATGAATGGTAATTAATAAACTATAGCTATGAAATTGTCACCCCTTATACATAATATAATTTTGGGAAACTTACATAATTTTACTATATTAAGAAAATATTTACTCATACTGTTTATAGCAACAACATTTTTTTTCACTTGATCACTTTTAATACATTTATAATACAGTTTCAATACATATTATAGAGATTAGAGAACAATCTATCGAAACACATATAATACAAGTTTTATTGATGGATAATACATTTATCACACATTTTAATACATTGTCAATTTCTACCAAACAAGCATTATATATTTTAAAACAGTTATAATATATATTTATTGCATACATAATTAACTTTTAATACATATTGTAGATTTATCATAGAATTGCTATAAATGATAATAAATAAAAAGTATCGCTAAAATCAATAATTAATTATTAGAAGGTACTCATCCAAGTAATTTTTCAATAAAGAGTGCTCAATTGACCACCCTCAAGAAACCGTAGCTCCGCCCTTGAGTGAGAGTAGTGAGCATAAATGATGTCTTAGTCGTGATACTAATATATTGAAGCACAAATAAATAAAAAGAATCTTTAGTTAGATAAGTAAAATTAGATCATGACATCCTCCCTTACATCATCAATACTTAAACCGAAAGTAGTACCAGGTCGAATCTGGTGAAGGTTCATTTGATGCCTCAATATTATATTTATTATAAGAAGCTGAAGTAGATTAGATTAAAATTTGTCGACAACCCTTAAGGTTTTAATATTAGTTTTAACAACTCCAAGTAACTATATTCGATTCCCTTCACATAGTATAATATTAATATATATAAAATAAAACATCTATAAATCCCCACTAGACCTCTCTCACTATTTATCCATCTTAATTAAAATGGAGAGTGGTAATGCATCAATGGAAAATAATGTTAATGATATTGGGCTTATTAATTTCTTGGATGAGGATAATTTTGAACAATTCATTGAGCTTATTAGGGGTGAAACTGCTGACCCTATTGTAAAGTTTTGCCCAAATTATGATTGTGAACACATCACAGGTTGTTTTTCCGCAGCCAATGCCCAATTTGAGCCAATATCCATGGATTTCTATGATACAACCTTGCCTGATCCTATTTCGCTATATACCTCGTTTCCTGGTGAAATAAAGCTCGATGATGAAGATGATGAAGAAGAAGAGGAAGATTGTGATGAATCTTCTGGCACAACGGCTACCACCAAAATGACTCCAACAACCAAAGGCACGAGGACTGACCGGTCGAGAACTTTGATTTCCGAGCGCAAAAGGAGAGGAAGAATGAAGGAAAAGCTTTACGCTTTGCGATCCTTAGTTCCTAATATCACAAAGGTATATACTCTTAGCATCCCAATTTATATTAAGGTGTTTGATTGAAAAAAGAGCTTGAAAAGAAAAGAAAGATTCATTTAACTTATCATCCAATATAAGACACTCATATTAGTGTGAACATATCCTCAATAAAAGTAAAATGAAAAGATTTAAGTTAAACTGTTGCTAAATATAATACTATGACGAAAATGACTAAAAGGGAAAAAATGTCACATAATAAACTCATATGAGAGGGACTAGCTTAATTTGAAATGTGTAGGTTTAAATTACTTATTGACACTTTGAAAAAATGATAATGTATGGAACTGAGGCTTGCGTAAGTGGTTGAGCATCTTCACTTTGAATCGCTGGAGGGCAAGTGCAAACACTATTCATCCGTAGAGCGGAAAAAAAAGTGAATTTTACATTGTTGGTGCATGATTTTGTTTGATGAACGTTTTGTATTGGCAGATGGATAAAGCGTCCATTATAGGAGATGCAATATTATACGTACAAGGACTACAAACGAAAGCCAAGAAACTAAAAGTAGAAATAGCAGAGTTTGAGTCATCAATTAATCAAAGTGGAATATTTCAAAATGCCAAGAAAATGAATTTCACAAGCTATTATCCAGCAATCAAGAGGATAACAAAGGTTTGTTTTTACTTAAACCAAAAACTTGTTAACTACTTATTTAACATATACCAAAAACATAAATAAATTAATGGTATTGCAGATGGACATTAATCAAGTAGAAGAAAAGGGATTTTACGTGAGATTAATTTGCAACAAAGGGCGACAAATTGCAGCTTCTCTTTTCAAAGCTCTTGAGTCTCTCACTGGATTCAATGTTCAAACTTCCAACTTGGCTACTTCTACCAATGATTACATTTTCACCTTCACTCTTAATGTAAGTTACCAAACTTATTATTGTTTCGATTAGTTTGTCTTACTTTTCTGTTTTCTTCATTAAAAAAAAAAAAGTCTCTTTAATTTCTTTTTTCGCAAGTATTTAGTTTCAACTTTCCACCTGATATATTTAAGATCTCAAAATTAAAGAGTATTTTGATACATTTTAGACATCTTTAGTTTAAGCTACAAGATTAAAAAATGTTTCTTTATTTTCTTGAATTCAATACGTCAAGTCAAAATAAGATGAATAAATTGAATGAAGAAAGTATTAGTTAATTATCAATTCATTTACACCTATCTTGTTTATTAGAAATCTATGTATAGTGATCCTTTGTCTTTTTTTCTTCTTTTTTTTGTGTAAATGGATATGCAGGTGAGAGAATGTCATGAGGTGGACATAAACTTTGGCAATTTGAAGCTATGGATAGCTAGTGCTTTTCTTAATCAAGGGTTTGACTTCGAAACATCTCCATTGGTCTAATGTCACGTCATTGTAACTTTCCAAAATATTGAACTCATCAAAGCATGACAAATGTCATTGAGCATCGATGATCGTTTGTAACTTTTTAATTAAAAATCACGTGTCCTAGTAATGGCGCGTTGTCGTTCACATACAGGCATATGACTAAACTAATCATTTCCTAGATTTAATTCGTTTTATCATTTAGCTTGTTGTTTAGTACTCATGATCCCAACTAAACGGGAGTTTTACTTAATGAAGGAACACTTTTTTTTTTTATCATCATGACTTTATTCTTCCTAATCTTCAAAACAACAATTGATTGACAAATAGATAATGAGGAAATGAAGGTCACTCATATCCATCAAGTCCTCCCGGCTGACCTAGAATTTGAAGTTGTTAAGCTATTAAATTTTAAATTAATAATATTTATTACATATTAAATGAACTTCTTACTATAAGTATAATGTTTAGATAATTATTGAGTTCGATCACCCTCATTCTTCATTTATATTGAGTTCGATCGAGAATCCATGCCTCAACGCGCATAGTCGACTTTCTTGTTTGGAAGCATGAGCTTGCAAAGCCAATAAGTAAGGAATGCTGCCAAAATAGTCTCATCTCTAGTGACTCTTTCACATCTAGCTCGCCAAAGGAAGCATTCTCCTCGTCAGTCCGTGGTAGGAAGTCTAAGCAATATGTCTAGAGAGATTATGGTTCAACATTGGCTTCATGGCTCTTACCTTTGACACCTTTTACGGAGGCTTGGCATATATATTAGGTCCTTTTAAGTCTTAACCAGAACTTTACCTAGTCATGGATAACCTCATGGAGATAAGTTTTCGCTAATCTATAGAAGGCCAAAAATAAATATAAGCAACTTGTGGGAAGAAACAATTTTCCTTTAATATCCATAGGTGTGTCAATTCCTTCCCTGAGGGAACAACTTCGTCATAAAAGAACCCTTGTACAGGAAGACCTCCAATCGCCCGTCAGTCTCAAAGTAATATGAACGTCTCTCTAATGAAAGTAGAAAGCATGTCGGTAGATGGACACCAAAGCTCACAAAAAGCATAGAGTACACGTTGTCGTCATAGTCAAACGCGAACAAAGAAAGTATACATAACATCTATGAAAATCTAAGCTAAAGACCTCAATTTACCATTGAAGGTTCTGGAAGAAAACTGAATCAGAAAAGAGGAAGAATAATTTTTTATTTCATCATATCATGAGTGTTACACTTGTGCCTTATTTATATACTTACATTTCATCAGAAATACATTCTATAACTAACTTTTATCAACCATCCAATTACAGCTAATTACCCTTTTAACCCACTAACTGATTAATTCCTTACTAACTACTTCTAAACAGTAATAACCAACTGTGTACATGAATAACAGAAAATGGGAATTCAACACTCCCCCTCAAGCTGAAGGGTGCAGGATGTTAAGCACACCTAGCTTGCCTAACAAGTACAAGTATTAAGTATGACTCAACCCTTTGGTTAACAAATCAGCTATTTGTTGTTGTGTGTGCACATACATTGTTTGAATCACGCTAGCCTTGACTTTGTCTGGAATGAAGTGGCAATCAATTTTAATGTGTTTGGTCCTTTCATGGAATACAGGGTTTGCTGCCAGTTGAATGGCAAATTTGCTATCACTCATTATTGTGATTGGCATCTGAATAGACACATTAAGCTCTTTGATCAACCCTATCAACCAAGTTACTTCTGCTACAACTGCAGCCATGCTTCTATACTCAGCTTCAACTGATCTTCTAAATAATGTATGTTGTTTCTTTGATTTCTATGACACTATAGACTCTCCAAACTTTACGATATACCCTATTACTGACCTTCTAGTATTAGGGCATGCAGCCCAATCTTAATCACACCAACATGTTAATGTTGTGGTAGGTTGAGCATTTAGCCAGATACCTTGGCCAATTGTTCCTTTCAAATACCTCACCACCCTAACAACTGCTTCCCAATGAGACCTTTTCGAATGTTGCATAAATTGACTAAGTGTTTAAACAGCATAACCGATGTCAGGTCTAGTAATTGTAGCATACATTAGCTTGCCTTCCAACCTTTGATAAGCTGAACAATCTGTTAATACCTCATCTCCATGTAATCCAGTAGCCTTATTAAATTCCACTGTGGTAAATCTCAAGTTGGATTCTAACGGAGTAATTGCTGTTTTTGCACCACTTCAACATATATCAGAAATCAGCTCTAACATATACTACCTTTGATTCAGAATGATGTCATTTTTGGATCTTAACACCTCAATTCCCAAGAAATATTTAAGCTCTCCTAAATCTTTAAGTTTGAATTGTTAATGCAATGTCTTTTTTGCTTCTTTGATCAGTGCCTCATTATCCCCAGTAATGAGTAAGTCATCAACATAGATCAAAATAATAATCATCCCCTCTGGCTTCTTCAAGGTAAACAAGGAGTAATCATGAGAACTTTGAATGGAGCCTGCTGCTAATAAAGTGTTGGTGAGTTTGATGTTCCACTGTCTAGAAGCCTGCTTAAGGCCATACAAGGACTTGATCAACTTGCAAACTTAAGTGGTCCCCTGAGTTCTAAAACCTTCAGGCATCTCCATATAAACCTCCTCATCCAGGTCTCCCTATAAAAAAACATTGTATACATCCATTTGGTAAAGAGACCAGCCTTTTGAAACAGCTAAAGCAATGACACATCTAACAATAACCATTTTTTGAAACTAGAGAGAATCTGTCATGGTAGTTTATTCCCTTTTGTTGACTATAGCCCTTGGCTACAAGCCTGGCCTTGAACCTTTCCACCTCACCATTAGCTTGATACTTAATCTTGTAGATCCACTTAGAACCAACTGTATGTTTGTCTTTAGGAAAATCAACTACCATCCAGGTTTTGTTGTCTTCAAGTGCCTTGATTTCAAGCTTCATGGAATGAATCCATCTATCAATTGTACTAGCCTGTTTAAAGGTCTGAGGTTCTCTTAAGGTTGAAAACTTGGCAAGATATATGTGATACTTTGAGGACACATGAGTATGACTGAGATGATTAGCAATGGGGTACCTGTTGTTGTGTCCCATTGTAGTGGCTGAGTAATCTTTCATCCATATAGGTGGTCTAGTTGTTCTAGTAGACCTCCTAGCAGAGGTTGCAGGTGGTTGGACATCTATTGAATCGTCTATGTCAACTGAAGTGTCAATGTTGGTCAATGTCTCTGCAGGGACTTCACCAATGTCTGCAGCAACAGAAACAATAGTTGGGCAACCCTCAGGTACTACCACTTCCAAAAAAGTAGAATCTTCAGAACATTCAGGTAACACACTTGTGACAGGTTCTTTAAGAAGTTGTGGAGAGGCAAATGGGAATATATGATCTTGAAAAACATCTCTATTGACTAGAGGTTTATTTGTGTGTGAGTCCAATAACAAGTATCCGTTTTGTGTTTCTGAGTACCCCATCATGACAACAAACTTTGCCGTTTCTGAGAACTTGTCATTCCTTGGAATAGCTGATGCATAGCCAAGACAACCTATGACTCCTAAATGACCAAGTTTGGGGAATTTTGAGAACATCATCTTATATGGAATCTTGCCACCATTAAGGGATGATGATGGTAATCTGTTGATGAGATATACTACTGCTTTGACACAAAGGCCCCAATATCTGAAGGTCATGCAGGACTGGAATATGATTGCCCTAGCTACATTCAAAATATGTCTGTGCTTCCTCTCTACCACACCATTTTGTTATGGTGTGTGAGGACAACTACTCTGATGTGAGATGCCTAAATTTAGGAACAACTCATTGCACTGGGAGTTGAAGAACTATGTCCCATTGTCTAACATTATTGTCTTTATGATGTGACCAAATTGATTCTTAATCATTAAGAAGAAATTCTTTATGGCTACAATAGTTTCAGATTTAAGATGCAGTAAATGAATCCATGTATATCTGCTATAATCATTAACAATTGTCAGGAAGTAATGTTACTTATCAAATGTGGGAATCTTATATGGTCCCATAGGTCCATGTGTACAAGTTCAAATAACATAGATGCTTTGGAATTACTATTAGGAAATAATAATCTAGTCTGGTTAGCTAGAGGGTAGACTGAACAACTATTTAGTAGTTCAACATCCTTATTACTATAAAGTAAATCTAAGCATTTCAAAATATGAGAAAAAGGATGGCCAAGTCTTC
This sequence comes from Solanum acaule, assembly GCA_036250505.1. Lineage (NCBI taxonomy): Eukaryota > Viridiplantae > Streptophyta > Magnoliopsida > Solanales > Solanaceae > Solanum > Solanum acaule. The sequence continues at coordinate 10,021 of JAJOOR010000883.1, read as the reverse complement.
TATGCCATAGGCCACAGTCTTGCACCAGCAACTATTTTCTAATTGTTTTGAGTTCCACAATAGTTCTGTATGTCAGGTTCGTGCAATTCATCTCGATACAGAGATTTACTACAAGCTCCCGTAACAAATCCATATTTCCTCTTCCCTAATAGAGAAATTCACATTGATCTACTCCATATCCCATAATTCTCATGGCCAGTGATTTTGATAGGGATCAAAGCCGCACTTGAAGCATCTGATGGACCTATGTAGAGAGGATCATTCTGATCTATTCTCGTAGTCATCATTGTCGTCTTCTTCATAACTCTGTTGCAGTGAAACACTACTCTGATCTACCAGATAACAAGCATCACCTACTCTGATACCATGTGAAAATCTAAGCTAAAGACCTTAATTCACCATTGAAGGTTCTTGAAGAAAACTGAATCAGAAAAGAGGAAGAAGAATTTTTTATTTCATCATATCGTGAGTGTTACACTTGTGCCTTATTTATATACTTACATTTCAGATTCAATTCATCCGAAATGGATTCTCTAACTAACTTTATCAACCATCCAATTACATCTAATTACTCTTTTAACCCACTAACTGATTAATTCCTTACTAACCACTTCTAAATAGTAATAACCAATTGTGTACAAGAATAACAGAAAATGGGAATTCAACAACATCATAAATCTTGATGCGCTCCAAAGTCTCCTTGTAGCGGGGCAGCACATTCTCTACCCATTCCCAATAACCAGATGTGTAGAACACGTTGCCAAAGTTAGAAGAGAGAACACTCCAATTGTTGAAACATCCATCAGGATGAGAAGATTCGACATATACTACTTCCTGTTGAATTGTGGATTTAAGTGAAAGAACATTCATACAAGTAGCCTTGCTCGAGAAGTTTCTCATGACGTCTTGGATATCCATTTGTGACCGTTCTTTAAGGAGAAGATATTCATCAGACATCCCACTTTATCAAGCAAGAACATGCCAATCTCCACAGTCTGAATCTCCTAAATTGAGATTTTGGCATTCGAATTTTATTGGTCACCCACTACCTCTAGATGGGGATACAGCATATCATGGTCATGAAATTTCATCGTGTTGCAGGATTAAATTGTACAAATGTACTCAACATCTGAAAAAGGAATTAAAAAGAAGAGGTTAGATTTGTAAGAGCAAGTCCAAAAACAAAGGTTGTAACTTCAATTTTTTTGCGGTCGCTCGAAGGATGATTTCAAAATAAAAGCTGAACAAATATTGATGCAATCTAATTGTGGTTTTCATATATGATGTATCTCTATGAGTATTCTTTCCAAATCCACAAATTGCTTGTGATTTTGTTATTCCTAAGTTAAGGTACAAGATATTTCATGAGACTATACAAAGTTGATGCAGTCAGTGGTATACATAACTTGAAGGCTAATTTCGAATAGAAAATTAAATAAATACAGACACAATCTAATTGTGGTATTCATTTATGATGTAGCCCAACAAATCCTCTTTCCAAATGGATTATGATTTAGATATTCCTATGATGAGATATGAATTTTCTACCACAGTAGTGCTGAGCTGTAGAAAAAAGTGAAAAAAATCAGAGTTGGGGAAAGGACTTACTTGACAAGAGATGGACTCAATTGAACTTGACAATGTGGCAAATCAATATACAACCACCAGGGGAAGGTGGGTATTTATTAATTTCAAATTATGGAGACATCAGTTTGATTCCTACGAATTATAGAAAATTATAATGATGGAAAGTTTGATTCCTACAAATTATGGAAAACTAAGGTGTGGTAGGAAATATGAAGAAAAGTGCTTAGCCGGTATGGATGGTTTCTTTGGTTGTGGGAAGAGTGGTCACAAAGTGAAAATTTCCATTGCAAGCGAGCAAGGGTAAGGATGGTAGGCAAGTTCAACATAGTGGTTCCGGTTTGGATACTTCAAAGAAAAATAAATTATATGCTCTTCAGAATTGACATGATCATAAGGGTTCTCCGGATGTGGTGACCGGTATGTTGAAAGTCTTTCATCCTGATGTTTATGATTTACTTAATCCGGGTGTTACCTTATCCTTTGTTATTCCTTATGTGTCCATGAGATTTAATATTGGTCCTAAAACTTTCTAATCATTTTCATGTATCTACTGTGGGTGATGCTATATTGTGGTTAAGAGAGTCTATAGAAAGTTTCCTATTTTTGTTTCTCATAGAGTCACAATTGTTGATCTTGTAAAACTTGATATGTTAGATTTTGATGTTACTCTTGGGATGGATTGGTTTCATGCATGTTATGCTTTCATAGCTTGTAGGACCCGATTGGTCACTTTCAAGGTTCCAAATGAACCTATCATGTCATGGGAAGGGGGAAATTGTATTCTTAAGGGTCAATTTGTAGTTTGCCTAAAATCTAGGAAAATAATTTCTAAGGGTTGAATTTATCATCTTGTTCGGGTTAGGGATATAGATTCTGAGACCCCTACTCTTGAGTCAGTCCCGATATTAAATGAGTTTCTGGAAGTACTTCTCGATGATCTTCCTGGTATTTCTCTCGAAAGGTAAATAAACTTTAATATCAACCTTCTCTCAGATACGCAACATATTTCTAGTCATCCTTATTGTATGAAACTGACATTCCATTGATAGAAGTCTAACTACAAAAAGACTCTCTCTATTACTTTGAGAAGAGAATCGTTGGTTTGACCGACGAACTACGTGGGAAAATAAACCTTGTTTCTTTGATTTGAAGCACGATTTTACATAACTTAAGGATTTAAAGTACCAATTGAAAGATTTGTTGGATAAAGGTTTTATTAGACCGAGTATCTCTCCATTGAGTGCTCTGGTGTTGTTTGTTTGAAAGAAGAATGGTTCTCTCTGAATGTGCATCGACTATCGGCAATTGAATAAAGTTACCATTAAGAATAAGTATCATATTACAAGGATTGATGACTTGTTTGATCAACTCCAAGGAGTGAGTTACTTCTCCAAGATTGACCTCCAATTGGGCTATCACCAATTGAGGGTGAAAGAGAATGACATTCTGAAGATGGCTTTTTGAACTCGGTATGGTCATTATGAGTTTTGGTGATGTTGTTTGGTTTGACTACCGACGACATTTATGGATTTGATGAATAGAGTGTTTAAGAAATATCTTGACATCTTTGTGATTGTATTTATCGATGATATCTTGATTTACTCACGGAGTGAGGATGATCATGTTGAGAATTTGAGGATTGTGTTGCAAATTCTCAAGGACCGTAAATTGTATTCTAAGCTTAGAAAGTGTGAGTTTTGGTTGAGGTCTGTTGCTTTCCTTGGTCATAATGTCTCGGTTGAATATATTCAAGTTGATCCTAAGAAAACCGAGGCAGGTAACAATCGGCCCAGACCTTTGTCCGTTTTGGATATACGGAGTTTCTTGGGTTCGGCTGGTTACTATAAAAGGTTTGTGGAAGGGTTTTAGTCTATTGCTTCACCTTTGACGACATTGACTCAAAAAAAGGTAAAACTTCAATGGTGTGAAGTGTAACACCTCGACTTTTCAGAACTCTAACTTAACTCGTATCTTCATGGAAAGACGAAGATTAATTAATATATATGTAATGATGTGAGTCATATTTTAAGTTCTCAAGAGTCACATCTTAATTTTTGAAGTTAAGCGAGTTTTGTAATAAAAGTTGGCGAAAGTTATCGCAAGTTCATTTTTAAAGATATCTCTGAAATTTGGTGCAAATGTCTCGGAGGTTTTCTCCCAATATAAGAAGAGTTGGAGCGCCCACAATATATCAAATCGAACGTTTACGAGTCTAGTTTCCAATGCATTAAACCGTTTATTCATATGACATCAAAATAGAGATATATTCACCTTTTTGTACCAACTGTGTAGTAGAGGCGGCTAGTGGGTCCCCCAGGTTTACATGCCAAGAACACCTAAATAAACCTCAAATCATCCTTATGTGTTCATAATCTCTTCTTGGCAGCAGAGGTTTTTCAATAGTTCTAGTTTATTCAGGTGTTCTTGGCATGTAAAGAAAGATAGGAACCATCTTTTATCAGTTTATGGATACCTTAGGTCTCAGATAGTAATTTACGATAGGAATTCGTATCGATTGTCATATTGGCGTAGTAATTCTTGTCCTTAATTATTGATTGAGTTTACTTCTTTTAGTATTGTAGTGGTGCAGACAGAGGTATTATTCATCATAAATCATAAAGGTAAAGGTATGTTAAGGCTATTCCCTTCGTTCGGCATGTTTTCTTAAAGCTTGGGAGTGATATAATAGGGTAGTTAACATTGATGATCTTGTAGATATAATTGTGAGTGGTTGGCTGATTGAGTGGTTATAAACCCTCATTTTAGGGGGCTCGTAATCTATTATGAATGGCCCTAAGTTAGGAACAACTTGGAGACTATTCATATATATTATTTATAGCTAAATTGCTCGCCTTTAGCCTGTTGAATTGTTTGTTATCACCCTTAGGGCTATTGTGGTTAGCTGCTGAGATATGACTTTCCTATGGGGGAAATGATGTTGGCTAATAGGACTATGTTATTGCCTAAGAGGGCTATGTGTTGCCTACGGGGCTATATTGATGCCAAAGAGTGTTATATTTTGCCTACAGGGCTATTTTGATGCCAAAGAGGGCTAGGTGTTGCCTGCGGGGCTATGTTGTTGCCTAAGAGGGCTATGTGTTGCCTACGGGGCTATATCATTGCCTAAAAGACCTATGTCACTTCTTACAAAGACAAGGGGCTATCAATGGGGGTATGTAGATTGATTGGCACCTTCTGGGCTTATGGGGGCCTAGGTAGGTGGTATGTTGTTTGTACCTGCCGAGCTTGTGAGGGCTTGGTTAGGTTGTTGTTTATTATTTTGTATGTTTAGATTCAGTAGTGGGTTAGCATGCTTATCTAAATTTTGATTTCCTTACCTAATTGCTTTTGGTATATTATGATACTTGTTTATTTAGTCTATAACCTTTCATACTCGGTACATTATTTCGTACTGATGCCCCATTGCCTGGTGGGCACTGCATTCATGCTTGCAAGTCTCGATAGATGACTTTATAGACCTCCCCAACAGCACGGTTGAGTTCCAATGGGTTGGTTAGCCCCTTTCCTCCGGAACTTCCAGAGTTAAAAGGTTTGTTGGATTTTTTGTATATACTTTTTTGGGTATGTCGGGGCCCTGTCCCAACCAAGATTTATTACTCTTTGAGGCTTGCAGACTAGTGTATCGGGTTGTATAGACACGTTATTGCCTATGTTGGCCTTGTTTGTTAGTTGGCCGAAGTTTGGTGATGGTTTGTTTTATTGTCTTGATACACAATATTTCTTCATTTCTGTATAGAGATAATGGCGGATTTGACAGCCCATATAACATTTACATTTTCCTAGATATCATGGTGGCCTCGACGGCCCAAACAGGATTTATGTGCTAGCTGGTTTTTTTATATGAACCATGGGGATAGTTATATTATTTATAGGGTTGTTGACAGGGGCCTTGACGGCCAAGGGCATACTTTTAAGCCGAGATCTACTTGTTTGTTTTCTTAATTATGTGTGGCTTCTCTGTGCCATTACAAAATGGCTAAGCAGGGTCGGCTAAGGCCCAAGTTTTGGCATTAGGTGCCAGTTGCGCCTCTTGAGTTTGGGGCATGACAAACTTTGTATCAGAGCAACATTGTGTCCTAGGGAGTTTGCAAGTCGTGTCTAATAGAAATTTGTTTATAAATGTGTTGTGCACCACATTTTATAAGTAGGAAGGTACAAGGCATGTTAGATTGGTTATCCTTCTTTTGCACACGTCGTGCTATAGAGTTGTGTCTTAAGGGTTGAGTTTTTGAGCTTATCCTTGATGTTTGTATACAGAGAGAGATGGCAAACACCAGACAAATTGCAGCTAGCCAAGGGCTTGACACTGCTATAGGTGAGGGTACTGGCAAGGTACCAACAGTGGACACAGACCATTGTTAGACCCTGAAGGAGGCATCTTCTAAGACCGTTATAGTTTATCCACAAACTCAAGATCCATTGAGGGATACAGGATCCCCGACACCACCAGAAGTACAACCTACAGCTCCTCATGTTCCCTCTAATCATGCTTTCAAGAGAGCAATGTGTATGTTAGCACAGTTAGTAGCTTCACAACGCCAGCCAGTTGCGCTAAGAGTTGTAGGACCTTTCGAAGGTCCTGGAAGTTTGAGAGTTTCTAGCTTTTAGTCCTCTAGATTTTATATGGACAGGTCGTAGGGAAGACCCTCAGTATTTTGTTGATCAACATCACGGGATCTTCAAGGTCATGCATGCCTCAGCGACTGAGTCAGTTGAATTAATTAGCAGCATTTCGACTGCGTGATGTTGCAGTATTGTGGTACGAGAGTTGGGAGCGATCCAAGGGGATGTTTGCACCTCCACCCTCTTGGGATAGCTTTACTGAATCTTTCATAGATCATTATCTGCCTCGAGAGATTCAGGATGCCCGAGTAGATCAATTCCTAAACATTCGACAGGGAAGCATGATTGTCCGAGAGTATTGCCTGAGATTTGATTCATTGGCTATGTATGCACCAACTTTTGTTGATACGATGCATGACAGAGTGCAAAGATTTGTGAGAGGGCTTGATTTAGACTATATTGATGCTTGAACTACCACTGTCCTAAATGATAATATGGATATCTCGCGAATTCATGCCTTTGCACAAAGCATAGAAGAGCATTAGCATCAGCAGTATATAAGAGAGAGGGTTAATAGAGAGCAGCAGAAGAGGGCTAGGCCTACTAGTTCACAAGGAGAGTTTCATGGTGGTCCCAGACCTCAATATCCTAGTAGGCCACCCAAACCTCCACTACCGCAGTTCCAAGGTAGTAGACTTTATCATCACAGACAGTCAGGTCCAGGTGAGGGTTCACAAGCATCAGGCTCTCAATAGTAGATGAGTTCAAGTTAGGCCAGGCTAGGTCAGGCCCGCCGCGTTGTGTTACATGTGGTAGGATACATTTTTGGAGATGTAGGCAAGGTTCCACAGGTTGTTATTCTTGTGGGTAGGAGGGCATGTGTGGAAGAATTGCTCAACCATAGGTCATGGCGGTATGGGTCAGTCAACTGGGTCAGTAGTAGGTTCTTCCTCATCAGCATATTCTGCGGGGCGTGGACCTCAGACTTCAGTAGGTAAAGGTAAAGGTATATGGGGAGCATCTAGTTCTGGTAGTGGCCAGAACCGTGTGTATGCACTAGCAGACCGATAGGTCTCAGAGTCATCACATGTCGTTGTGACAGGTACATTGATTGTTTGTTCTCATTGTGTTTATGCTTTGATAGATCCAGACTCTACCCTATCCTATGTTACTCCATTTATTGTGGGAAAGTTGTGTATAGAAGTAGAGTCATTACATCGACCCTTCATTGGGTCTACACTAGTTGGTGAGTCTATTATTGCTAATAGAGTATACCGAGGTTGCATAGTAGAAATTATCGACCGTCAAACCTCTGTAGACCTAATAGAGTTAGAGATGGTTAATTTCGACGTCATTATGGGTATGGACTAGCTAGCATCTTGTTAAGCTAAAGTTGAGTGTTGGACAAAGATTTTTAGATTTTACTTTCCAGGAGAGGGAGTGCGAGAATGAAATGGTAATATAGCAGCGCCGAAAGGTAGCTTTATTTCCTATCTTAAGGAAAGAAGGATAATTACTAAGGGTTGCATTTATCATCTTGTTCGAATTTGGGATATAGATGTAGATTCACCGATTCTCCCATCTATTCCGGTGGTTAATGAGTTTCCGAATGTATTTCCAGATGATCTTCTTGGTATCCCACCAGAACGGGAAATTGATTTTGCTATCAATATGCTACCAGGTACACAACCCATATATATCCCTCCTTATAAAATGGATTTTGTTGAGCTGAAGGAGTTGAAGGATCATCTAAGAGATTTGCTGGATAAAGGCTTTATCAGGCCCAGTGCTTCACCATGGGGTGCAACAGTATTATTTTTTAGAAAAATAGATGGCTCACTAAGGATGTGTATCGATTATCGACAACTAAATAAGGCTACTATAAAGAATAGGTATCCACTTCTGAGGATCGATGACTTGTTTGATCAATTACAAGGTGCTAAGTACTTCTCAAAGATTGATTTGAGATCGGGGTAGCATCAGGTACGAGTTCGGGAGAAAATATTCCGAGGACAACTTTTAGAACTAGATATGGGCATTTTGAGTTTTAGGTGATGTCATTTGGATTGACCAATTGTCACGACCTAGGAGTACCCCCTAGATGTGACACGGCGTACAAGACTCTGAGAAGCCTCTTAGCGTATCATAACATAAGAACAGAACAATAAAGAGTAAAAATGCATTTCAGGTCCAAAATTTTCATAAAGGAAAGTGGAAGTCTAGATTTGTCTCACAATAGCCATCTATTACAATACTTGAAAGAAATAGGGTCGCAACCCATACAACATAGTCCGAAAAGGAAATACAAGAAAAGAACTACAAAGATAACATCTATCCTCGAATCATGAGGACTCACCAAAAAGCTAGGAGAATAAGCAAATCCAAGCTTTAGCCACAATGATGACCACCTTTAGAACCGGACCCTACACTTGGGGAAAATGTAGGAAAAGCATGGGTTAGTACAAAAATGCACTAAGTATGATAGCCACGCATAAAAACCATGGAAACATGCAAAAAGGGACATTTTAGTTGAATGTATGCAATTTACAAAGTTAAAGAATAATTTAGAAGATAGTGGAAACACATGAGTCATAAGCATATTCATTACATTGATCATCATATCATAAGAGAAACATATCATAAATACCCTCAAAGCATACTTGTGTAATGGATGAATAAGACCTCATAAATCTCACTTATGCTAAGTAAAGCTTCTTGAGTAATCATAGTTCATAATTCATATTCTTGTTCATATTGTTGTCATAATGGAAAAAAGCCTTAACCGACATAGACCATGTGAGCTTACCATGGAATCCGGTGTCTACCCCACACCGAAAAGGAGTTGTCCTACTTTCCTAAGGTAGAACCATACTATTAGCTTAGGTGGATCCACTAGCTAAATAACCTATGATGGCACATAGTTTTTGGTAAGGAGATTGCTACTAGAAACCCGAACTCAACTAAGGTAGAAGGTTTCCATCTCATGAGATACATACTTTGGGAACCCAGACTCAACTAATGTAAAAGCTTTCATAGGGAAGCCAGACTCAATTACCGTAAAGGCTTCCATCTCATATTCAATATCCACTCGGTGCTAAGCATTGATTCCCACAGATTACATATTAAGTCTTGACTTAAGTTCATATTAATGGAAGAATGTCTTGACACTCGATCCAACATAATTCATAAGATAGCTCATAGATTCAATAGGTGAGAATAACCTTTCAACCTTAGAATCACCTTAGATCAAGTTAATTTTATAAATTTAAATTATATACCTTCTAATTATATATATGGCCAAACACATATACAACCCCTCTAACTTGTCCACATTTTTCATTTAGCCTTGTTCCATTTTAACCCTTGAACTCCATTTTTTATGTTCCATTTTAACACGAAATACTATTTTTATGATTTATTTATTTTTATATATATTCTTCAATTGCAACTTCTTATTTTAAATCGACATGTGTCATTTAATTTTAGTTAAAAGATTAAAAATTAACAAAAAATAATTCTTTTTAAAAAATAATAATTTCTTTTTAAGAGTGTTATGTATTTTTGTGTGAAAAATAACCGACGAAATTGTGTTGATTTTCTTTCTTTAAAATCACTGACAACCTAATTATAACAAAGTCAGTCGAGTTGTAACATTGTTTAGTAGTGTTATTAGCAATGAACAAGAGTCTTTTTTTAGTAGTGTTATTAACTAAGTCAATCGAGCCTTTTTGAAGATGGGTTTTTTTATTCGTATTGATTTATATTAAAAATTAAAAGTGAGTATTTGCATTAAATTTAGATAGCCTAGATGATAAGAAAAAATAAATAAGTAGTGTTATTTAATTTGATT